>JAUZNJ010111320.1:0-20075 GCA_034780135.1 Jordanella pulchra | reverse complement strand
GTGGCACAAACGTTCAGGGTCTGCTTGAATTTATTTCACTAAAATGACAGAAAACAACATATCTTAAAAGATTTATCGATTCTAATTCAATTTACACAAACTAAATTTAAAAATATACATATTATACACAATCATGAACAGTTTCAAAGGGATTAAGATAATAAAAAAAAACAAGCAAACATGAAAAAACTATTGGAAACGTCATAGATTACAATGCTAAGTGTAGTTAGGAACTGCACCAGTAGGTGGTGTTATGTTCCCATGAAGCTCCATGAAATGAGTGATTTGTTGAAGCAATTTGGCCAAATTGTTCAAAGGCCCCATGAGGATTCATCTCACCATCACTAATCAAACTGCTTTAGCAGTAGCAACAAAAGGCTTGAAGAACAGCTTTACAGAACCTCTTCCCACTAGCTGTCTCACTGGAGGAATGTTTCAGGAGCCTTTTAAAGGAACAGGTGAGCCATATCAGCATCTGATTGGCACTGCTGGCCCAATGGAGTGGCTGCTCTCCTGCAGCCAATCAGAAAAGGTGTTCTGGCACAGCTGAATCTGCATAACAAAAACAAAAAAAAAAAGGAGCCTGCACAGCCTCAAGAGGCCAGGGGCCGTAACAAACTTTAAGGGACTTTCTAAAAAGGTCATTTCCGGTAAATAAGAGTGAGTTATGGAAAAGTAAGTAGGTCTTGGTATGGTAAAGTTATTTTCTGGGTACAAAGGTCTGGAAAACCAACTGGTTTCATGAAGAGATTAAATGACTATATCTGAGAGTCTAGAAAGCAAAGGTTCTGGCAAAAATTACAGAAAGTACACCGCAAGTTGTTTAAACCAACTAGGAAGCTCTGGGGAAGTTTCAAGGGTTTCTTCATGTCTTTGCATTTTTTTTTCAAAACTGGCAACATAGCAATCAGTCATTGTGTTCCCAGTTTAGAAAATTAGAGCTAATACTAGTATAACAATAGGAAATTACATTTATGTTTTCACAAAACTTTTGACCACATGTTCCTGCAGCTACTTCAGCTGTTTCTCAATTAAGAGTTTTAAAATTCTGTAAAGTGTTTTAATGAACTTCAGATTTTGCTCAGGCACTACATCATTTTCAAAAATCTTAACATGTATATACCAAAAACATCTCCACTGTTGATTAGACTAATCATGCATTCTTTGTTTAATTTGTTTATATTCTTCATTTTTATATGTAATATTAAAAAAGGCTTGAAGTAGCAACATTTTTTATAGTATTTTTTTTCCAATACCATACTGAGAGAGAGTTCATGCAGACCCAGACTTTATGCCTTCTCCTTAAATCCGGTTTACAACAAAGGAAAGAGCATTTTATCAATGCTGAGTTCCCACAAAGACTTGAGTGTAAATCAAAGCCTAATTACACAAAATGTATATCAAGGGAACAGATTCTGCCTGTCAGTTGGAAAATTGCAGCTCATTTTAACTGCAAAAGGCTGATATTTGTCCAGAAATTCACTTTTCAATCACTGCTCTTCCACAAATGGAGCATAATTTAATGTCACCAGAGTGAGTTGGGCTCTTTATATGTTATTTAGATAAAAGAATCAACCTTGTTGCATGAGGTTCCTGTTACTCTAAATGCCACTGTCCACATGTCCTTAATACTCCTGAAATGGGGCTGGTTGTCTGAGCAAGAACCACATTTTGATTGAAGCAGATATTTTAGGTTTATATCTGGAATGATGAGAGTGTATATATATAGATGTGGATTTCAAAATATTTTCTAGATGTAACCCCAATGTTTACTTTTACTCCACAGTGAGTCAGATGACAATTTAGACGCTGATAGAAAATTCAGATGTCAGATATCGTTTCAGTACAGTAGTTTTGACATTGAACCTGCTGGTGTCAAGATTTATTGAAGAAAGGATTCATCTAACAGCCTCTGTAGAACTGCATATTAATTAATCCATCCAAACCTACATTCATGCAGTCAGTTTCCTTTTTAACTGATTTCCACTCTTATGATTCCAGCCTTCTTTGGTTAAATTCAACAAAATAAAGCAATATTTTCATTGTTCAGTCACTTTCTCGCTCAGGCTGGATACAAACATCCTTTTCATCAAAGGAGGAGAGGATTTAAATTATTTCCAAAAATGATAACAATCAGTGAAAACAGCGATATACTGCCAAGAACAAAATGTCACTTTGACCCATTCTCCAGCTGTGCTTTCAGATAAACAAAATTGTCCCTTTGACTTTGTAAACATGTGACTCCTTCTGGATTAAATGTTTTCAGAAGCAAACGTTTTTTCACATGCACATTTTAAAGTTTTTTGTATAAACGTTATTGGACGTCTTTAAATGCAACAGACATACATTTACAAAAGAAAAATAAATAAAAACAAAGCTCATGCATTCAGCCCAATTAGATGCAGTGGGATTGAACTTCTTTGACCTCTCTGATCTGTCATGAGAAATGAATCATTTATTTGAATCCCCTGGATCTGGTTAAAAAACCAAGAATAAAGCATTTTTTTGTGAGACGGGAGCGGTAGGGCAGAGCTTTTTTTACAGTAGCCATACAACTTCAGATCACAAAGTGTATAACACTGAATGACTCCTTACAGAATCATAACTACTTTCCATTTCATGGTTTGCCAAATACAGACTCTGTTTGTGTTCAGCAGAAGCACAAGTTACAAAGAAATATTTTATCCTTGCAGGATGACCATAAAATATCTGCGGATGAATTGGGAAAACGCTATGGAGTGGACCTGACACGGGTAACAGCACACCCATACACTCACACACTCACAGCGGCTTTCTGTATTTTCCTTACACACAAACACACAGTAAAGAGTTGCTATAATATCCAACATAAAGATGTAATCTGTGCTTGGCTTCCCTGGAAGGCAACATCCAAACTGAGACCGGGCGCTTCTTTGGTCGACTTAGACCCACCACAGCGTGCCGAGCTCACCTAGGCTCATTTCATCTTTAATCCCTTGCACACACAAAGGAACTTGCATCTTTTGATGCCAAAGTAAAAAAAAAAAAAATACCTACCATGGTAAATACATACAGATACAAAAACCTACAAAGTCTTTTTGCTGTAGCCACATCAGCTATTTCCTGTTTACCTTGATATTGCAGAATTGGGGGTTAAGTGAAGCAGATTTTATCTTGCTTAAACTGTGGAAAAAAAATAGAAGAATAGGGAGAACAGGTAAGTGTTCAGGCAGCAGAAATATCATGCTTGCTGAATTCAATGAGAGTGGCTTGAAAGTATATTACAATCTTTGCATCTCATGTAGTCATAGTATGTATAGAGATTTTATGTGAATTTAGACCATGACATCTGAATAAAAGGTTAAATAAAGTCTCACCAAAGAAAGTCATACAGGAAGAATCACCCAGTTTATTGTGCTTATTGTATTAAATAGGCCAGGCAGGAATACTTGATGTTCTGCAGCTGAAGCAGTAAAATTGCCTTTAAACCACGGTAAAAAAACTGGGCCGCTGTGTTGTAAAAAGATATCCATTGCAAGCAGAAGAACATTCATTCCTAAAAATTGCTCTCCCTCAGGGCATGACCAATGCCAGAGCTGCCGAGATTCTGGCTAGGGACGGTCCGAACGCGCTGACTCCTCCCCCCACAACCCCGGAGTGGGTCAAGTTCTGCCGTCAGCTGTTCGGTGGCTTCTCCATCCTGCTGTGGATTGGCGCTATCCTCTGCTTCCTGGCCTATAGCATCCAGGCGGGATTGGAGGACGAGCCGGCCAATGACAATGTGAGAAAATGCATGTCAAAGCATGCGTGCAGATGTAAAAAACATGTAACATAATTATCGAGGAAAGATGCAGCTCTGCAGATGTGCTGAAGCAAACTTCTTGTGTTCTTATTCACAAATGAATTCTATGCTTTAATGAATTTCTAATGGACGAAGGTTAATTGAGAAGTTAGTGTGTGTGAAGGGAGCAAAGGCTGTCCCATGGGGTAAAACAGGTGAAAAGCAGGTTCTGAGAGGAGGGTTAAAAAAACAAGAAAAAACAGTGCAGCATTCCTTGGTTAGTGCAGCTTTTGTGAGGCTACATAGTCACAGAGCAGTCAGAGTTCCCATGCCAACCTCTGCCTCCAACAATGAACATATGAGCACCCAAAATGGACCACAAAGCAAATTAAGAAGGTGGCCTGGTCTGATTATAATGAATCAACTTGTTTTTTACTCTGTGTGGATAGCTGAATGCACCTGCAGCGCTTACCTAGAAACACAGGGCACTAGGATGCACTATTAAAGAAAGTTTGCAAAGGAGATATGTTGGTTTGTTCTCTAGGGAAAATGATGGGATTACTTTATATGATTCTTAAACTCCCATACGACTTACCTAAGCATCTTTATATGACATTTACAAACAGATTTCCCTGTTATCTGTATGTGACACAAAACAAAACATGTTTCAGGAAACTCTGTGGAGCACCACAAGTTTCAGGTTTTGACTTTGACCTTTGATTTACCCAGATCTTAATGGTACAGAGAATCATTAGGATATTTGTTCAGGGCCTTAACGCACACATTTCAGGACTCAAAGAATTATTACCTTTTTTTTTACCAGATATCACAGCATGTATCTTTATGGGTGTGTGAGAGTTCATGAGTTGTCATATCACAATAATTTTCTAGTCTATATAGGCATATAAAACAAACTAAAAAATTGTGTTTCAAGACCTTATTCTTTATTTGATTTCCTAAAAGATAAGAAACCAGAAAGGCAGAACTTTTTTATGTTGAATGGATTTTTATGTTGAATGGATTTTTATTTTTGAATGGATAAATTGCAGTGACTTCTCTTGACGAAATTTACCAGGAGTTGGACTAGGGATTTTTCTTGGGGCCAAGAGCAAATGAATAACACACAAGAACACACAAGCACACAAAACCGAGCAACAGAGCATTTTTTTAGTTTACCAAGTCAGTCAAAACCCTGTTTTTTTTAATAATTGTTGAAATATATAGGAAAAGTGAAATATTAAATTGGTTTAAGGGACAAATCAATTACAGGTTCATTTGTCAGCCCATATCATCATTACAAACTAATTCAGTGTTACACTGCAAAAACTGATTTAAAATGGAAAATTTTGTTAAAACCAGTCCATTTGCCTTTAATTTGAGCAGGTAAATAAGATGATCTGACAAAGGAAAGATGACTTTGGTACTTAAAACAAGATCATTAGATATTATAACCTTGAAACAAGATAATAGTTGTTTTAATTTTTCTAAACATAAATCATCTTATTGTATAACCTACCGGTACCTATTTATATCAAGGCAATATATATATTTCTAAAGAAAATATAATCCATATCATATTTAGATTTCTGCAGTTTTTTAGTACAAGATCCAGGCCCCTAATGACCCCCATCTAAAACCACCTGAGATGTATTCTGAATGTTTCATCTGGCTAAAACTTAATTTCCATGAGAAAAAACAGTATCTTTTTCTTCCCCAGAAGAGTTTTTTTCCCCTCTTTTCTCATCTTTTGTGGAGAAACTGTTGCTCCAAAATGACTTAATTTTCCTAGGAAATTAAGTTTGAAGAGGTTTGTAACAGAATAATGTGCAGGAACTCTAACACATGCATGTATTCTACCATTGAGTTGTTCATTAGTGCACTACATGGAAAGTGTAGACTTTAGTTTTGGCACAAATGCTGATTTCAGCAAGATGCTGTTACTAAATAAGCTTCCCCGCTGGCAGGAGCCATTACTAACTCAACCCATTCACAGCATTATTGAAGGAAATTGCATGACCATTATAACAATATTCAACACCACCTTCACATGTGGAAGCTTTCTTTTTATAAATCTGACATTCATAAAATCTGCATGCAAATGCTGCAGCTACTGGATGTATGTATCTATACGATACCATCTGACTAAGTGAAAATCTGCAAGGTTTCCAGTCTTCAAAATCCCCCTACAAATTAATGTTCTGTATGATCACCCGCATAATGTCAACTTTTGCAGAAAATAACATCTATTGCTATGTTTGATCCACTTTAAATCCTTTTACCACCTGGAAGAGAAGTGGTAAAATTTTCCCAACATGACAATTCCATGTAAACGGTCATTCACAGCTGAAACATGGTCCTCATCCAGGTAGCTAAAAAATCATCTGCTGATTTGCTGCCTTTAGAACCTGCAATGTCTGTTGTATCAAGAATCTGATGGTCATTTGGTAATTTCATTTCTATTTGAAAAAAGCATTGAATTGGAAATGTGTTGTCCTAATCTCAGAACACGTTATTAAAACCAGAAATACAGTTAGTCCAAATATAAAAAAAAAAAAAACGTTAATATGCTTCTTTTGAAAAGTCCAGCTCTGTGCTTTTATTGGCATCAATTCTAACCAAACTGTATATTTAATATTCTTATGCCATTTTAATAGGCATATAAAAGAAAAACATTCAGAAGAAAATGTGGTGCAATTTGCAATACCATCAGATAATTAATTTCTATCTTCACTGATATTTATCAATATCCCAAAGCTGATATTAGAAGGTATAACTAAGGATCCAAAAATTCAAACTATAACAGAGATGTCAAGATTATTTAACTGTGAATTTTGTTTTTTCATCCCTTATATTAACAAAGATCAGCTCTAGAAATTTTAACCGAGTCCACAGGAATAGCAGATATGTTCTTAAATGAACCAGACAAAGCTACACTGAAGTCTCTACTTGAACAAATTATTTTATTTATTATAGTGTAGATATATTTTTTATTTCTGTTATAGCTTCAAGTGACCAAAAACAAAAAAAGAAATGCAAATAAGAAGCCGCTAACTATGTTATATGTTTTCAGGATTTGTATAGAATTTTTATCATTATCTGTATATTTTTTTTTGTCATGTCCAACACAAATTTCACTCACTGGAGACTAATGAAAACATGCAGATGCGACAAAATGTTTGCTACCCTAAAAAAATTCCATCATTATCACCAGAAGCATCAGATATGCTCTCTTTGTTGGAGGAGTTACTCTATGTTTGCAAGGAATGCAACATAAACATAAAAACAAATTCTAAAACTTGCAAAGGCTTACCTAATGATTAACAATACATCAAATGTTTTCTTTGAACCATGCCTAAACATTTTACCCACTATTTGATTGTTACCAACCTTATTTTATTAAAAGAAAAAAAAAGGTCGTTTAAATGTGGTTAATTGAAACAAGAGAACAACAGGGAGAATAGAAAGAGAACTTCTATAAAACAAAAAGATTTTTTACGGTTCTGATAATATAAAAATAAACTGGAATTTGTTGTTTGCATTGTAACAACTCTACCTGATTCTGTCCTCTCTACTCAATGAGTTTGATATAAAACATAGAAAATTGAAAAAATGGCCCAAATCCCTGGCACTGCCATGGAAAATTACTCATACCAACCACTGAGCAAATAAAGCCATCGCCACCCGTGCTGCACCTTATGGCTCTGAGTCATTATGCAATCATCATTCAGCTCTGACTACACTCAGCATTAAACCCTTGCATAACAGACAGTAGATGCAGCCGTGCACACTCACGATAAACCTTATCTCCCGGAGATTAAATCTCTCCATTCAGTTCTGAGGGTGTAAGTGCTGGACGCTCTGGTGAGCTGCTTCAAAGCCCCAACTAGCTGCAGCTTTGACACTTTGTAAAATCCAAACAGTTATTTGAGATGAAAATCAACACCCGCAGAGCCTCACATGTGCCTATTGTCAGATAAAAACCCATTATTTTGTGATAAAAGTATTTTACCATTTTCTGGTTTTTAAAATTGCCCTCAAATTGGATGATTATTTGAACAGTTTTAAATTCATGTTTTCTTGTTTGCATATGGGCTGTTTTGTGCTTGAAATGTTCAAACCCCCCTGCTGGGACAGATGTAGCACCTACATTTCTGCACAGCAGGTGAGCGCGAGCAGCTTTCCTCCACAGCAAGAGTTGGAAAAAATGGGAAAAAAATTTGCAAACACCATGAGGGATAAAACAAAAACAGGATCTGCAAAGAGAACACAAAGTTTGTGGCAAATGCTAACAGTGAAGGGGGACATTCTGAGGATACGGATTTATTTCCTGGTTCACTGCATTTTACACATCCATAGTAAAAGAAAAAAAGACTTTCAAGTGTGAAACAGTGAAAATATTGTGCTGTTGCTCTCAAATAAAAGCAGAACCTTCTCATGGTTTAAGACTTTCATTTTCCAGCAGTCCAAGGCAGAGAGCGCACCAGCTGGAGATGCTTTTATACCGAGTGACTGGCTGTCTTGTTTGTATCAGTGAAAGATGAACCCATGGAAGGTTTCTTGTTACACAGCTGAAAATAGATACCAAAAGCAAAACAAAAACACGTCGGAATATATATGTCTAAAAATGATATAAGGCTACAAAGCAACATTCACTCTCTTGGTGGGACAATAGATCTTTTCAGAAAGATGCTCTCCTACACTAAAGCTAATAGACAAAAAAAGACAATTCATTTTTATATATCCTTGTAGGTCTCTGTTTCTCACATAAGTTATTAAATGAACTTAGAGACATGAAAATGTTCCATGCTTTCATTCAGAAATGGAAAATTAACGAGTATTGACTGCTATATTAGGTATATTCATATCTTTCTAAACTACAATGTATTTTCTGGTTATTTATGTGATACAAACGAAAAGTTTTCCCAAATAATAAAGTGGAAAGAAGCTGAAACATGGTTATCAGTTTTTTTTTTATTAAATTAATCTGAAAACAGGGTTTTCCATTTCTTTCCTTTGGTACAGTCACCATGTTTGATTAGTCTAAAATACAAGTTGTAGTTCATGTAATCAAAACTGGTCACTGCCTTTTCCAGGCAATTTGATAGGTTGATCTTTAGCATTAAGTTCTTGACAAATTGAAGGTAGTTTATATGCTCAAACATGCCTGAAATGAAGTAGATTATGTGGGTAATGACCCCCTGTGGCTCTGCTCTTTTATTCTTACAGCTCTATCTAGGTGTGGTGCTTGCTGCCGTGGTGATCATCACCGGTTGTTTCTCCTACTTCCAAGAGGCCAAGAGTTCTCGAATCATGGACTCATTCAAGAAAATGGTGCCACAGGTACGGTGATGCATTAGGTGTTTGATGCAGTCTCAGAGCGTTCTGAATCAATAAGCTATCCCTCAAGTAGGGCTTACACACTCACTTGAGTGGAAACCTAATAAGCTTGCACAAAGGAAAATAAATGTTTGAGCCAACTCTGGATTGTGAGTGTGTTTGCATAAAAACTCCCCTCTCGTTACCCACCTCCAGCACTTCGATTGCCTAATTCTTTAATCTATTTACGCTCTTTTCCCTCCCTTCTTGTGCCTCTTTCCCTTACCTATCTTTTCTGTCTTCCCTCTTTTCTTCTGTATCAGCTTTTAATATACTACTACACCCTCTGGCTGCCCCTTTTTTACATCTCTCTCATCTACTAAATCCTCTCTTGGTGCAATATTCCCCATCTCCTTCTGACAGTATGTCTGCATCTTTATCTCTATGCCAGCAAGCAATGGTAATTCGTGAAGGGGAAAAAATGCAGATCAACGCAGAACTTGTAGTCCTGGGAGACCTGGTGGAGGTTAAAGGAGGAGACCGGGTTCCTGCTGACCTCCGGGTGATTTCTTCCAGCGGCTGCAAGGTACAAGAGTAAAGCAAGGTCAAACCACCAGGAGCTTTGAGAAGTCACTGAAATCTCAACTGAAAGTGGAATGCTTGCATTACAAGTGGTGGGATGTGCTTGTCAGGATGTATGGAGTTTTGTAGAAATGCAGAGACGGAAGCAGCTGCAGTTCTTGTAGTTTTATTTGATGTGGTAGCAATAGAAAAATAAATCCAATCAATGACAGACAGGGCACTCAGGAACCAAAACAGTGAGACACTCAGGAGAAAAATTCAGGTGATAGAGAAGAAATCCAGCAATGAGTAACGGAGGAGTATATATATACTGGGGAGGAGAATACTAATATTAATTACTTGACTGGGAGCAGGTGTGGACAAAAAGATCTGGAATGAAACTGAGCGAAAAAGGAGTATGGCACTAGCGGGGCAATGCGAGCAAAAGGGAAAGGCAATAGGGCTGGAAACAACCAAAATCACACAAAAGAGAAAAGAAACTAATGACTAAGAAACACAGAATGACCAAGTAAAAAACTAAACAATGGGGGAAAGAAAACTGGATAAACTATAAAACTAACATGTCATCAGGAAACAAAATGTAAAGATAACTGTAAACAATAAATGACAAAATAAAACTAGAGCAAAGACTAAAGAATGCTGAACAGGAGATATAAGGAATAGTTAAACTTAGTAGTATTTCAAAAATGATGACAATTTTAACAGCAAACAGAGAATAAGATACACTGAAACCTAACTGAAAATCCCAATATGAAACTTGAACAAAACCAAAAACTCAGAGCAGCAGATCATGACAGTGGTTGATCATACTTAAGCTATTTCAGTTGTTTAAGGTCCCAGGTTAGACAGTCCAATGTATTAGTATATGTTTAAACATATTTATTTACAAGCGAAAAGCTATTCTCATGGTATGGTAACCTAAATTATAATACGCTTCATTTTATGGCAAAGAGACAGATATCTGTCTTTTTGCACGCATGCATTCATTTCGCTTAATGAGGAAATTTTTACAGGTCTTCACCATGACCATAACCTAGGAGAAATGTTTTTTGTCATCCCACACATGATGATGTTTTGCTCTGCAAGTTAAGAACTCAGTAAGTGTTGGGCATAATGCATTTGTTTTTCCTTTCACCTTAGTATATACATGTTAGTAACCTTCATCATAAGGTGCCTCCAGGCACCTCTGATTATCTACTGTTTAAAACCTCTTGCTTCTTGAAAGGATAGGAGAATAGGGTTTAAAGAACAAACAGTTATACATCGGCACCGATCATAAAGCTAGGTCAGACGACCTGCTATATATGAGCTGTCTGCCATTGATTAGAGACTTAAAGGACTTTAAAAAAAATTAAAAATCTTGTTTAACCTCGACACTAGGAACTGCTGATAAACAGATGGCTTTAGCATAACAGATGGTCCAATTATGTATTAATTTGTTTCTTTTTCTTTAGGGGGAAATATTGTAGGACATTTTCTATACTGTATTTTTTACAGGTAATCGAGAAAATCAGTGGGTATTTTATTTATAAGGTTTGTCAGAGAAACTAATTAGAAAGGAAAAACAACACATCAGTTATATAAGAGCTTATTGTATTATCATCTTTTATAGGGTACAGTAAAAGGTTTACTGTGCTTATTTCTTCATTTTTATAGCTATCATCAGCATCTTTTAAAACTCTATAAGAGCAACATTGCTTTAAGTGCATAAGTTTTTGCAAAACCAATGTTTTCACATCCCATACTGAGTTTTTCAAAGATTTAAACCTTATCCATTCCAGACAAACATTAGAGGCCATTCTTTGATCAGAAAGAGGCTCAACTCTTGATACAGTACTTAATATTTTAAGTCCCCAAACAGAGACTGCTTATTTCAACCCTTTGCTATTTTCTACTTTTGCAGATTTTTTGTCAGCTATGGTACATTTTTTTGCCAAATGTGTTTTTTTTTTTTTTTACTGATACTGACAATATATTGTTTAAATTAATCTAAATCAAAAATACTCAAATGAAATGGGGCAACACGAGTCAAATAGATATTAGAAGTAGGTTGCTGAGTTTGGCTTGAGCAGAGCTCATAATCGGCCACATTTTATAAGATTTAGCTGGGACAAACTACTAGTAATGCAAATAGGATGTGAAACAGTTCAGCATGTAGTTAGATTGCAATTTATAATGGAATTTATCTGATTATTTTCTCAAAATACTTCACACCCATTTATAAGCAAATATTAAGTGCATAGATAAGAGATGTGTTTACAGTTATAAGATAGAAAGTTTGAAAAAAATGGCGATCCGTGGGTCTGACATGTGGATACAAAAGGGGAAAATAGAGGTGTCACCTCTCTTTATGACTTTTTAGTCAAACCTTTTTTGCTTTATAAAAAGTGATTAAAATGCTCTGGAATGAAAATAGTATGCATAATGATGGCATCATCTTATGAAAGCCACACCTGAATGTATTTAAGCCAAACATTAGTTCTTCAGTCCTAATTTACTGTATATGAAGACATAAGAAATCCAAACAATGTTAAGAGGTTTAGCTCACAAACCAAGGTCATAACATATTGACTCTATTTAGTTACTGTGGGGACAAGTTCTATATTTTACATCTGCACACTTTAACAAGACACAGATTTGAAATTGACTTTTTCATAAACGGATTTTGACACTTCCTCTGCATTTTTACTGCAAATGATACCCATGGTCTAGTGAGAATATTAGTGGTTTTATAGTTTTTTTCTAAAACCTGGTCCAGTAGTAAATCTGGTCTCATTAAAAGTACAGGGGCCATAGATTTTATGGTGAGTTGTTAAAAAACTGTCAGAACCTGTAATTTTTGGAATCATCATCACTGCAATGCTCTGTTTTATTGCTTTGGGGTAACTGACAAAAAGCTGGGATTGGAATCTCACGGCTGTCATAAGTATTTAATAATGAAATATTTGAGCGACATTTTTTCATGAAACGCTTGCGAGGTGCCAACTTTTTCCACTGTTCTGTCAAAAACATTCCCTTTGATTCTTGGGTGGAGATTTCTCAAGTGAGTTTCCTTATTTTTTCACCCAACCAATGATCCATAGCCTGACAAGCTCACCTGTTGTTTGGTTCCATACACCTGAAACTGCTTTTACCCATTGATCTTTTTTTTGTCATATTCAAGCTTATTTCTGGAGAGGCAGTGATGATATTTTGATTTTGAGTCATTAAAAAAGGATTTTAAAGTTTTGTGTTAACATCCCTAGAAACTTTTAGATATAAATTTATGACCTGTTACCCCCCTAAAAAATTAAACAAAATTATGAAAGTCTATCTCCTAGTTGCCCTTAAATTTTGAAAAAAAAAGAAATGCAAGTCAGATGTTTATTCATATATATTTTTTGTTTTTATAACATATTTATATATGTTATAAAATCTGAAAATAAAAACTATGAGACACTACTTTCTAATCGACAATTGGAGCAGTTATTAAAAAGTTTAACCCTTTTAACTGGCCCTGCCAAAATCACCAAAATGATTATGAAACACCTGAATAATTATTATTATTTTTGCACTATGAAGCTGCAGATTTGGAGGCACTACATACATCCTGCAGACGGGATGTGACAGTTAAGAACAAATTTACAAGAGCATGATTTAAACGTCTGAATAAACACAAGTCTGTATCTTGCAGGATCGAAAGTTTAGAGGATAGTGAAGCAAAAATCTAAAATGTTCACTGATGAAGAACTGCTAGTTAAAAGGAAAATGTAGGGTTAACTCAATGCTTCAATACACATCTTTACCAGGTAGGCCTAAAATAATAGAAGGTGCTGTATGGTATATAATATTGAAAAAAAAAACAAGAGAAAGTTAAAGTGCTGATTGGGGGTTTAAACAGGCAGTTTGCTTCATGGTGTTGAATAAAAACAGTGCTACTAGTATGACCATTTCCATGTATATTGAGTCGTTCTCACCCCTTTATATCCCTTCTGATCACACCAGCGTCACTGAATAACATTTTCTTCATCTTTCCTCTCTTTCGTGTGAAGGTGGACAACTCGTCTCTGACAGGAGAATCTGAGCCTCAGACTCGCTCCCCTGAGTTAACGCATGATAATCCTCTGGAGACGCGCAACATCTGTTTCTTTTCCACCAACTGTGTTGAGGGTCAGTAGGCCAAATCCAGCCAAGATTGCTTCTTATCTCCTCAAGATGTCTGTCTTCTAGCCATTTGGTGCAAAACATTGTTGTGACCCAAACCAATCATCAATGTGTTTCAATGCAGTAATTATCTAGGCCACTATTCCTTAATGTTAGAACATATAAGCATCCTTCAGTAGAGAAGGAAGGAGCTCATATGTAATGCAAATAAACTAGTTGTAAGGAAAGTATAAGAAAACTTGACCAATCAGGTTTACCATTTGTTAAGCTCCCAAGGAAATGTTTGTGAAAATGCTACAGTAACAAATAAATCACCTTGTTTTTAGAGCTATTTTACCTGTGGCACATTTTTGGGGTTGAATCAAACAACTTATTTACTCTAATTGGTTTTGGAAGATAGTAGTAAAGCTACAAATTTCATTTTATACAGTTCAAAAATGTCCTTAACAGCATACTCAGAACAAAAAGTTGTGATATAAAGAACTTCTTCTCCAAAATACTCAAGTATTGTGAGTAATACACTGCTTTTGCTAAAAATAATCAGAAGGTGCTCTTCAGAATGCATTTTTTTTCTTTTAGACACAATCTCACTATAAGCCATATATTGAATCAACATAGCTATTAGGATCCTACAAAATAAATAACATGAAGTCATGGCCAGTCTTGTCCGATACTTTCCATCTAACTGTTATGTCAGTTTCTTAACCTCTCAAATCTGAATGATAAGAATTTATCAGATTTTAAAGATTATTTAACAAAAACAAACATGCATTTCCTTTCTAAAATACTTATATATGATATAGCTTAGTAAGTAAAACTAAACAATTGACAATTGACAAATATCAAAATGAAGATTGTTATCACAAATTATTCGTCTTGACTTAAAAGAATATTTTTCCTGATAAGACTGGAACCCAAGCAGCAGATGATTTAAGAGCTGAGGGCTCCTGTTTTGCAAACTGAATTTGCAACAAAATCTGTTAAAGACAACTTAAGTATCATGCACAAAACTTCCTGAATAAGTTTTTTGCATTCATGTCAAGTTTCACTACCTATTGTAACTTAAAAAGAATGTTTTAAAAGGTAAATGCTGAAAAAAAATACTAGAAAAAGGGTTATATTTCTGCATTGCTCATTTTTTTTCTTCTGTCATGTTTGGCTTGCAGCTTTTTATTACCAAATTAATAGTTAAACAAGCTGTATAAATTTTTACTTAATTGAACCAATAAAATTATTCAAATTCCTGAATTAAATTTGAATAAAACTAATTATTTTAATGATTTTACTTCTGCATGTTTAAAACTGTGGTTTAAATATATTAAACATAGTTGAAAAATCAAACACTAATGAATGATTTTTATCATCTGTTGCTTATTTGCTCCTTATATATCTTTGATGCTTTGTTGCTAGCATAACATTTAAGAGGATAATCAATGAATATTACATCCACTGTTCCTCAATTTAATGCCATTGTTGATTGGTGCATAGTAGTAGCTACAGTAATAAAGTACTCAGTGTGAATGTGCTGATGATAATGTCTGTGGTTATAATCATTAATCTTTTATGTCTTTCAGATACTTTCCTCAATCACTTAGTCCAGCATCTGTTTAGCTGCCCAGTCATCATTCACTGGCTAGCACCTATAACTCACTTCCATCTATCATAGCTCTACGTTCAGCCATCATCTTCACCATCATGCCTCCTTTCTGTTTACAATATACATGATTGACCTGTTATGTCGTCCTCACTGTGGACACACTGGAGACAGAGATATATCTATCAGAAAGCAGTCAATGCCTCGAGAACTATCATGAATTCTGCTATTACAAAGAAGAGAATAACGGTGATAAATAAAATAGTTAGGTTCTTTGTGACTTCCTGCTGAAATTCATTTTTGTGCACAGTTACCTGTTGAGTCAATCAATTATCTAAGGATTCCCTTTTCCCTTTAAAGGGGGATTAGATAAGATTTAATACGATGATCTGTGCTTAATGGTTGATAACTTTGAAAAGCAGTTTTTACCCAACATTTAAAACTAATTCCGAGCTTCTGCCTCTCATCAGGCACTGCTCGTGGCATTGTGATAGCCACCGGTGACCGAACTGTGATGGGTCGCATTGCTACCCTGGCCTCTGAACTGGAGGTGCGCCAGACCCCCATCAGCATCGAAATTGAACATTTCATCCATATCATCACTGGTGTGGCGGTTTTCTTGGGCGTGAGCTTCTTCATCCTTTCCCTTATCCTGGGCTACACCTGGCTGGAGGCGGTTATCTTCCTCATCGGCATCATAGTAGCCAACGTGCCTGAGGGCCTGCTGGCTACAGTTACGGTGAGTAGGGCAGTGAAGTTTGTTTTTGTAAGATCAGTGGTTTTGCGATTTGAAATGTTTATTTTGAACATGCAGACCTGAATCCACAAGATGTGGATCTTCCCATCAGTTTATTTCAAAATACAAGAATCACTTCTGTACAAGTATAGTTCATTTCAGATTAATACTGACTCCTGTGCATGAATCTCATCTTCTTTCTAGGTTTTGATAAAGTATTTCAACTTTTTATCTTTTCAGGGTGTAATTAGGATTCAGTGATCAGGGGCAGTGTTATTTTAGGAAACAATAATTTTCTGCCCAAATGTTTACTTATAAAATATGTTCTCTAATTTACAAAAGGTCGACTTAAACAAACTTGTTCAAATATGAACATAGATGCTTTTTTTGTTGTACAAGATTTCCCTTTGTAAGTTGCATCTTGTACTTTTTGATGCAATATTCAAGCTTCTGACATAAATCTGATTAAACAGTTGAAAATAATCTATTTGACAGTATTGGTAAAGGTAAGTGAAAATTTGCTTTTTGTACAGACCCTGTACAATTTTTTAAAAGAGTTGAAGTCAGGGATGATTTTCCTGTTTGAAATCCTAATTATTTAAATGTTACCATCTGGCAGCTGTTCTAAGGTGAAGCTAAAAAAAATCCCTCTACTTTTGCAATACATCCATATCATTGGCAGTGAAATAGCCTCAGAGCATACCACCACCATGTCTGACCTTTCTTAGTTTTAAAAACCTCATGTTGACGTACATAACATCCACCTAATCTGAAGTAATCCTAGCCTTTTTGCATACCGAAATGGAAAAGAAATAACTAAGAAACTATAAGGCCAAATTAATTGTGTGATACATCATTTGAACGATATCACCTTTTAGTTTCTGAAAATATAAATGAAAATAGTGCGTCCAAAACACAGCCTAAACCACAGCAGTTCAAACATGACTTTTTTTTTTCAAATTTGTTTTGTGACTTTTTTTTCTAAAAAGAATAGCAATAACAAAGACATGACTGATAGCAGACATGTGATACTACATTACATGTATCCTGAATCATGTCAACAACAACTGTGAAAATTTTCAGACCTCTAGGTATAACAGTCTCAGAATTATGGGACTTTAAACTTCTGATGCCACCAGGTCTCCAAACCTCTCAGAATGTACGAAATGCTTTTACTCCAGTGTTTGACCCATAAAATCACACTTAAGTACTTAGATGACCACAAAACTAATTTGAAACATATATTTTTCACCTTAGGCATGGTTCCTTTCGCTCACTTGCTGTGTTTGATTTCATGGGCCGCATCTTCTAAGGCCCCAAGTAAAAACTCTAACGGCCTCCTTATTTTCACGGTGCACAAAGGACCCAGTACAGGTAGACTGGGTCCTTAGAAGACGCGGCCCATGAAATCGAACACAGCAGCTGTTAAGCATGCATGCGTTAGATTACGCCAATACTTTATTCAAATGAGCATTGCTTGGCCTCTTAAGAAAGGTAATTTCATTGGCTACAACAGTAAACATCCACATGGGCTCAACCAATAGAAGCGGGACTGCATCAGTGACGTCACCTGACTCCTGTGCGTTCTGGGATGACTGACAGGAAGCGTTTGTTATACTTCACGGTCTGTCCCGGAGTCAAATCTAAATGGATGGATGGCTTTTGTTTTGTACGCATGCGCACAACACAAACATACCGAAAATTGCAGAGAATATGTTACCGATTAATCCGGGAGGTCGCCTTAGGTTTATTAAGAGATATGATTTGAACGTTTTTCAGTCAGTGTCTAATGAAAATATATTTTCTGCAGATGGCTTGAGATTCCCCGATTTTTCTTTTAACACCATGATAGCTTAAAGCATGACAAAACAGATGCCCAAACATTTATATCCTCCTTAACTGACTAGTCTATTAATGTAGGGGGATGCTTTTTATTTTTTGCCTCCCTGCCAACATTTGTGTCCCAGTCTATTGTCCTGTTGACATGAAACTTGCAGCGGTTGCTCAGAGAACAAGTGTCATTACATAGAAAAGGTGAAATCCCTCTTAACTCTTAATTTCTTCAATTTAGCAGGGGGATGCATTTTTTTGACATAGTTTGCCAATATATGCAGGCCCTATATATTTCCCCTAAATATTATTCCGTTTTATATAGAACTCGTACCAGTTGTTTATAGAAAAAGTTTGAATATGTAGATAAAGTTGTTTCACTTGTAATTGTGTATTTCTCCGTGTTAACAGAGGATGCATATTTTTATTCCCTGCTTATTTCCCCCAAGTATTATCCTATTTATGTGAAACTCACACCAGTACTTAAGAGAATAAGTGTAATTATGTAGAAAAGGTTACTTCACTCTTAACTCTTTTTTTCTTCAAGTTGGGGGGGGGGGCATTGGCAAAGCAAAATATTAGCTTGCATCCCCTGCCTTTTTTCCACTAATATTATCATATTTATGTGAAATTCATACTAGTGGTTCATAGAACAAGTCTGAATATGTAGAAAAAGTTATTTCACTTTTAACTCTTTATTTCTTCAAACTAGGAGGGGGGTACATTTTCTGGCAATATGGATGTAGAGCCTGCCAATATTTGCATCCCCTGCATTTCCCCAAATATTATCCTATTTATGTGAAATTCACACCAGTACTTAAGAGGATAAGTCTAATTGTGTAGCATAGATTATTTCACTTTGAACTCTTTATTTCTTCAAACTAGGGCAGGGGATGCATTTTTTGGCAAAGTATTAGCTTGCCGATATTTACACCCCTTGCCTATTTTCCCCAAATATTATGCTACCGATGTGAAACTTATACCAGCAGTTCATAGAATAAGTGTGATTAAGTAGAAAAAGTTATTTCTTTATGATCACTATTGCAAGGATATTGAAGGAAATAAATCTGACAATGCAACCTTGCTAAATGTAAAGGATGCTCAAAAATCTTTATTTTGGTTTAACATAAAAGTTAAATCACTTTTGTATTCATTTCAACAAAATAATAATAATAACACTAGTTTTTGCAACATCACTTACATGTAGGAAAATTATGTTGCATGTAAAAACTGTATATCATACAATGGTAGTGATTAAAGAACTACGTGGTGCATAAAATATATAAATCTGTAAACACATTGTACTGTAGTAGCTTGTGTCGGTTTGTGGGAACTTAACTTTGGTGTTACCACCAGTTGTATCTGTCACATTAGATCTGTAAATAAAAAACATCCATTCACTGTGCACCTATATTGATTTTGCCATCACACTGCCACCAGTGGCAGAGCAGACTATAGGTCAGAGTGGTAATTTGCATACAAACCCAATACCGCCACCAAACCAAACCAAATTATCAATAGTTAATGAGAGACTCAAACTATGCCCAAAGACAAAGCGAAGCGGTAACAGGCTAAAAAAAAAACAAAAAAACAAAAAAAAACAACTTTCTTTTCTGAACATCTTTCCCTAAATTGCTTTTTGTTGGACATGTGGCCAAATGCAAATTTCAATGAAGCGTATTTGTGTCCGGTTTTCAGTTTATGATAAGGTTGGTGGTTTCCAGTTTGTTCTTAAAGATCCAAATAACTTCCCTTTCGCTTTTTGTGGAAGGTTTGGGATAAAAACTGAAACCTTAACATTGGGAATTTCTGAAAAACTACGATGCCAAACATAAATCAAAACTGGTTTTAGGAAAGATAAAGTAGGCTAATGTTCACATCTGTGAATAAAAATTTAATCGACTGAGCTAAAAGCTGGGCCTGTACCAGAAGGCCAGTCATTAAATGAACCGATTAAATATATATTTCTACCAAGAACACTTGTCAAACCTGCAGCCAAAATGATGACAGAAGCATATTGATAAATTAAAATGTAAATATATTGTAAATTAAACGGTATATAAATATATATATATATATATATATATATATATATCCTATATATATATATTTAT
>JAUZNJ010111309.1:7781-18694 GCA_034780135.1 Jordanella pulchra | reverse complement strand
AGTTGTTGCAATAACTGTCCCCCTGCTGGCTTTAGCTGCGTGCAAGTTTTTCAGATCTTTACTGATGATGAGCTACAGAAAACATTCTAAGTGATCTCTAAGAATGCAGAAGCTGCTTTTTATAAAGCTGCCATATGATGAAAGGTCTTGGTGGTGTCCAGGTAAAGCTGCTTCCTGGTTTATTCTGCATGACTGAGTAAGTTTTCTTTCAAGGTGTTTCTATTTTTTTTTTTTTTTTTTTTGCTGGATCTGTATCACTTTGTATGGGAATGGGCACAGATGTCCTGCAGATTTGCATTCTGGGATTGTTGTTATTGTTTAAAGGTGGCGGGCAGAAAAATGTATATAGAGGGAGGATCCAAAGGATGATATTATTTAACGTTAGAGAAGTTAGAAATCATAGCAAAATAAGGCTCTTTGATGGGCTCTTGCAGCAGGACTGATCTCTTCTTGTTTCCAGCCAACTGCTAATGACTCTGTATTATCATTTGTTACAGAGCATGTTTATGCACATTGGAACTTTAAACAGAGTAGTTAGTCACTTCAAATTTATTGTAATATTGGAAAATCTCAGAACATTTTGGTTCATAGATTGGAATATTTTCATTATTACCCTGAAGCATTATAACACCTGCACAGCTTGTAACAATATCAGGTGATAAACATTCAGCATTAAGTTAAAAGTCATCATTTTTATGTATGCTCCAGACTGATGCAGGTGTCTTGGACAGTTAGCTGTTATTCAAACCTAGTTTTTAACTTTATTGTTGCTTAGAACCAATTGCCCATTTTAATAGGTTACATTATTAAATATTTTGCTGCTCCCCAATTCTAAATTACAGTTTTATTCATTGATGAAGGAAGCGTTGATCACTACACCAGCAGCTGGCATGTCGGTATCCAGGGACACTGGTTTAATCTTTTGTAATTTCATCAAAACAAAGAACATTCAGAGATCAAGCTACTATTGAAATAACATGTGGAACAGAAAATGGATGCAAAGTTGAACAAAGCTCCTCTATTGCTCAGACTTTCATTCATTTCACTCCATCGCAGATCCTTGGCTTTATCACTGCACTAAATGCTGAGTATTTGTGTTTGTCTGACTTTATCAGATTAGAGTTTTGCTGTCAACATTTTTCTATATGTTTATGCCTGAGAGAGATGGAGAGAAAATGAAGGAATAACAAACGTCTGGAGATGTAGAGGACACGTGTCTGTGTATTAAAAGGAGATTTGTTAATGGCGAACTTATGTTAAGTGTTTATATCATATGTTGCACCGCTTGCGTCCATCTGTAGTTTTTACTGACTGTTTTGGGATCAAATGATTTTCCTTTTTAAATTATTTCTATTCTTTCATTTTTAATTTTACTTTTGTAATTGTGCCACACAGCGTTTACAGCTCTTGTTATTTATTTCCCACTGCGTGGCTTTTTACTGGTCCTTTAACTCTGCTCAGAGTTCTGCTCCTCAGAACGCAGTCAGCTTCTGCCAAGTTCTGCTCATGATTCTGATTATTTGATTTAAGGTGCGTTGAAGCAGGAACACATCTAAAAGGTGCAGGACTTGAGGACCGGAGTTTAACACCTAGTTTGTATCGTAACCCTAGAACACATAGACTTTCACTTAATCAGAGGTATGTAATCTGGGTCCAGAAAGTAAAATGCTTTTACAGAGATTAGTTCTAAACATTTGCATTTCAGGCTCTACAGTTTGAGGGCTGTTGTCTGGTTAAGTGAACAGGATGAAGGGAAACAATGTTTTTTTCTTTCCAGACCCGGATTCTCCACCTCTGCAGCCAATCTGCTAATCTCATTCTGGTATAGTCCTACACAGGTGCAGCTAGCTTAACCCCAACGTAGCACTGAGTTGGTTTGTGATGCTACAATCCAATCCCCTATATAAAAGGATAATTGAGTGATCTGTTGTCCCCTTTGTTTACCTAAGGGTTGATTCTTGTACTGTTTTTTTATAGGTGTAAAATCATAGTCTAGAGCGGCTAGAAATTCTTTCCTTTAAAAAAAAGAAAGGTGTGACCTGCCTTTTCAGCATGCGCTCACAGATTCTGGTCCTTCTTTACACTTTAACTCAGCTTGTTGGGATCTTTCTGTAGTTTTTACTGACTGTTTACTGTTCAAGCCTGCATCAAACATTGTTCAGCATATCAGAAATGTTCTCACAGTCCAACCCAAAGATGGATTATTTTCACTTGTGCTTCCACCATCACTGTTTGACTTCCCCTGTGTTTGCTGCGCCTATCTGAACTGGCAGCCATAAACCAGCCTGCTTCTCTTATGTTCTGCCAGATTAACTCCCAGTCGTCTCTTAAATTCAAAACAGAGGTTCCCCATCAGGTTAGATTCAATATTTTGGGTTTCAAACAAGTGTTTCAATATAAAGGTAATGTAGTTTACTTTAGACATTGTTTTTACAAAGAACAAAAGGATTTACCTTGAAAAGGGTTTTTCCGTTATGTTCTAAATATTTAATTACTGGGTTCATGTATTATAACCATTAAAATCCAAGTGGAGTCCCTTTCCCTTTCATTGTGGTGTAATAAACATTTTGGATTGTGGTATTTGGAATATTTCTTTTCTTGAGTGCTTTTATTAAAGGTAAACATTTCTATATTTTAGATTGATTTCTTCAAAAATAAAATAAAAGCAATTCTTCTTCCTTCTGATTGAGTTCTTATTCAGTTGTTACCTAAAATGGTCAATGTCATCAGACATGTTAATTTCAGAATATTTTTAAATATTAAAGGTTGTGCAATAAGATGGGAAAACATTTTGTAGGCATTTTTCTGTTCATTTACACTGAATTTTTTGCATGGCAGAATGCACAGACAGAGCCCACCTTAAATATATTATTTTTTCACCGTTCTCTGGGTCACTCATGGCTTCAGCCATTTTCTAAATACATGTAGCTTTATTGTAGTTTCCTCCCAGAATACTGTTGACCAATTTGCCCAGCATCATTAATGTGTGTTTACCATGTAATCATATCCATAAGGCTGAAACTTCTCCTGTTTTAGCACCGCATTACGGATCTCCAACCCTGGATGACGCTCTTACTGTTGACCCCATGAAAGGTGAACTCTTAACTTCTGGACTCTGGGTCCTGGAGGTGTACAGTTCTTCAACAGAAGGAAGACTGCAGACAAACACCGTCGCTGCAAATCGATTCACTGCAGCAGTTCCTTGTCAATGGTGGAGGCAGCAGCAAAGAAGGCAGGGCAAGGCAAGTTTTTTAATATAGCACATTTCAGTAGCAAGGCAGCGTACCAGATGGTGATGGAGGAGAGTGGACTTGATAGAGATGTAGAAGTGGAACGATGAAAGTAAACCCGCTATCAGAAAAAAACTCCAGGTTTTATTTAAACAAGAAAATGAGGTCGATGTTCTTCATTCAAGCCAGGGGTGGGTATTTTTACTAAAGTAAAAGTAGCACAGCATTTGTCACTGACTGATGTTCCAGGTTTTCATGTAGTTTTATGTGTTTTTCAAAAGTAGTATTTCTTAAATGTTATAATGGAGGATTTTTATAAACATTGCAAAATATTTGTCATGAGTTCGTATAGAAATCTGTTGTCGGCATTCTTGTCTTTTATTTTTCTACATCGGTATTGAAATTATATTGTATCACCTGAAATTAAGAAATATAACATGATATAATTTTTTGGCAGTTAGTTCAGCCCTGTGTTCAGGTAATTTCCCCTTCTATATTATGATTGTATCATCTTGTAATTTTCAGACCGTCGATGTTTCCGTCCATCCATAGTGAAATGGTCCTCCAGTCACTTTTCTGTTTTACACCTTTTTATTAATCAGTATGCTATGCTATGTGCAGGGAGACCAACAACATTACCCCCGCCCACAACCCATACCCTGACTCCTGTCTTCCTCTATACCAAACTGATCTTCCACTGTCCTCCTGCTGTCTCTAAGCTGCCAGAGAACAACAGGTATATTTTATTCACCAAACCACTGATGTTAATCACCGTTAATCCCTGATGTTCTACTGTTTTACCCAAACTTGTCCTCATTATAAGGAAGGTCCCACCTTCGCATGAAATGAACTCCTTCCTCCATGCTAAGAATGGATTGGACGATGAATAAGATGATGTCATGACTGCTGTGACCACAGAGCATCACTTTGAAACAACTCTTTCTCCTTCCCCCTTTGAAATTAAAACTTACAGAAGGAATGTAAAACACCTCACAAACCAGATATTGCTTATGGAGTTTATTTGAATAAAAACTTCTTTCATATGTGGCAAGGTGCACTTCAGAGGGCCCAGGAGGGATTCGAACCCCACACTCCCGGGTGAAAATCATACACGTCGACCAGTCAGCCAAAGGGATATCCCCTTGGCCAAGTAGCCAAGGTGCATTATCAGTCGGAAGCATAGTGACGCCACACTGTCACATCTCTTCCCTTCTTTTCCCAAGCACGTCCTCGTGCTCCACGCAGGCTGCCACGACCATTTTTGAATCTGTGGACCATTTGGCATATCAGATGGATCCTGCAAGCTACGCCATATGTGGCATGGTGCACTACAGAGGGCCCCGGGCGGGATTTGATCCCCAGACTCCCGGGTGAATGTCACACATGTCAATCAGTCGGTGTGTGTGACTTTCACCCGGGACTCTGGGGATCGAATTCCACCCAGGCCCTCTGTTGTGCACCTTGCCACATATACATCAATAAATGAAATAAATGAGTAAAAAACATTTAGTGTGCAATAGATTAATTTATATCTAAGAAAGTTAAGCTAGGTTACATTGATTTAATTGATTTATCCTTTTTTATTCGTTGTTGGACTGAGTCCAAATCCAAATAGAAAAACTTATTTTTCAGCTTCAATTATTATACATTTCCTCCGTTTGAGCTTAAATTGTCAGCAGGGGGCGGTAGAGGACCGGAAGAGCGTCAAGCTTCACCTGTTGTAGCACTGAAGAAGCTGCAGTAGTAAACAAAGCCGCCAGAAGAGGTTATTTACCTGGAAGAGTGAATCAAGGGTGGTCCAGCAATGAAGGACAGTTCAACTGAGCTGTCCAAAGCGGACTCTCTTCGGGGATTTGTCACCGAGAAGCTCGCCGCAGCTTCCCGGGAGATTCTGGCGGCGGTAGAGACGGTGGTAACCGCCTATGAGGAGGAGGCCTCGGGCCTCCGCCTGGAGATCCTCCGGCAGCGGAAGCAGCTGGAGCAGCTGCAGAGCCAGGACACCGAAGGTTCGGGTCTCTAACTTATGTTATTCACAGTGAAATCTAAAAGAGCCCCGAGCTGCATGCGGAACTCCATTCATGTATCCAACATTTTTATTTTTTATTCATTAATACGTTTTTTTAAGATTAGAAAAAAATGACAGAATGCAATATTAAAAGGCTTTATTCATTCTTTAATTCGGCTGTTTATGATTTTCATTTTATTGGATTTAGACGGTTTTCTGTCGTATTTCTAGGTTTACTGTCCAAAAGAAGCCATGCCTTGCATGAGGAAGAGGAGGATGGTGATGGTCTAAAGAGTCAGGATCCTGCTGGTTCATCCAGGTTCATTTGCTGCTGTTGTTTGACAGATATTAACATGTTGTTACTCAGTGTTTAGTTGAACTTATTCTCATTAACCTGCTACTTCTTTTTTAAATCTTTCAGCTCTTCATTACTTCAGTCCCGGTCAGATAGAAGGATGTCAGACAGTAAAGATCAGGACACCATAGACCTCAGCATCCGGATCCTGAAGGACTCCAAGATCAGCTTTCTTTCCAAAAACGGTACTTTTCCTCAGTCGTCTGTTTATATCTTAAGGGAAAGAAATTTAAATGGTGAATAATTGTGAAGTTAGAGGACATTTCTATCTTCCATTGTTTTTATTACCAATGTTTCTGAAACCTTTTGGGGAACAGCTGAGATATTTGCCCATTCCTTGTAAAAAAGCTCAGGCTCCATCAGAGAGGATGGAGATCACCTGCTCTGTTTAAAGGTGAACCTGCAACCCTGTCTTCAACCTCACACAAGTTTTCTTGCAGCTTTTTTCTGGATTAAAAGCCTCCAGCTTTCCATCAACTCCGACCAGCTTCCTTTTCCTTAGTAGGGCTCGGCGGCATGACCTCAAATCAGTCTCACAATAAATTGGGCAGTTTTACCCCAATAACGACAATGGATGCTCCTCTATCTAAAAATAACGGCATGTGCTGGACATGCAACTGATCTATTTTTCAGTTATTTATTGACCAAATATCATTGCATAATATTTTCAATGAAATATAAAAGTCTTGTAACCATTCAAGTTTAAAGTCAACAATGTTTCATTGAACAAGACAAAAATGTTTCCTCTCTTGTAACATTTTTTCCTTTGCACATCTTTGAACTCCGCTGCCTGGTTGTGCTGCAAGTGGTGGAAGAGGTTGGACGTGTTACTTTGTGTCCCGACAATTTTCCGACAAACTTTGTATTTCGTGTTCAAAATATTTCCAAATGTCAGACGTCAAGTTTTCCTTTGGAAGAATCACGACCGGATTAACGGATTTCATTTGGTTCAGAGCTCTGTTAGTTTGTCACTGGGTTCATCCGCCCCTCTCTTTGTTTACGGTTCTTCGGACTGGATGGGTGGAGTCATGTGATCACTCACACCCTGCAGTGTCTTGAAGGGGAATGGAAACAACAGCTACCAGCTTAAACTGGAAAAACAGCAATAATAAGTAGATTTCTTTTAAGAACATTGTTGTGAATGCCAGTGACAGTAAATATTCAGTTTATTGGCAAGGCCTATCCCTTGGCATGATGGTGCCACCACCGTGTTTCGCTGTTGGGACGGGGGGTTCAGGGGGAAGTGATGTTTGTTTTTATCTACATGAGTTTTGATTGTCGTCCAGAAGGTACATTTCTGCCTCATCCGATCCATCTTTGAACACCCTTCAGCTCGGGGGTGTGATCCAAGCTCGGGATAATATTTGAGAAACTAATCCTGCTTTATTTCCCTCCCTCACCTGTGTGCTGCCTTCCTGGAGGTCACAACACGACCAAAAACGTAAAAATGTTCACAGGGTGTGAATATTTTTCCAAGTCCTGAATGCTTCAGAGTTCCTCCACACAAATATAACTGATTCTGTATCAGTTATCAGGTAAACCTTCTGAATGTGCTGGGAGGTCACTGTTTTTGTTTTTCCATAATTTTACGAACCGGACGATCGTTTTGTTTCTTCTGATTCATTAAAACCATGAACGAAGCAAAAACCAGGCTTTTATAAACGTAACTTCTGACACGTTTAGGAAACTGTTCATCTATCATGTTGCTAAACAATCAATCTGTCGATTCTTTTTTTGATGACTGCATTAATAACCAACATCTGAATGTTTCCTAATTGATTATTCTCAGAGGTTGAAGCTAAATCTATGCGAGTTATTATTTCTGGACAAACTATGTTTACTGATGAGGAAGGTTTTTCTTTTTAAGCACAAATTCTGTTTGTTTTGTACAATTCAGGCTCAATTTCTGCTTTGATTTTGTTGTTCTTTCATAAATTGACATGTTTTAGACGCTATGTTCTCCCCATGGTGATAGTAAATTATTTAATGACTATTTATTAATTTAGCTCTTCTTCCTATAATGTGAGTTTTAACCTGTTTTGGTGTCTTTCTCTGTTTCTCTGCTCCTAGTGGTGAAAAAATGTCCCCTGGTGTCTCTGAAGTGTCCTCAAGGCCTGCGGGGGCGGGACTTTCTGAAGCTGCTGAGGTCTGCTGTCCCTCAGCTGGCTGGAGGCAACAAACCTTTCGACATCTTGTCGTTGGATAAGAGACGAAGACTTCAGCCTCTGACTCCAGAGATGATTGGGAATGTTGGATCCATGCGGCTCAGGAAGCCCACAGTCTACATCAGACTAAAGGTAGAACGGCACTAGGTCTGGATCTGGATCTGCTTTGTTACTCAGTAGCTTGTAATGATCAGGTTCTGATATTTTTGTATTGTTTTTCTTTTTCGAGACACAAGAGGAAGTTCAGGAGGAGGTTCCTGGTCTTCAGACAGAGAACAGCTCCGCCATGTTGGTCTGTGAGGAAGCAGAACATTTACGAGAGACAAGGTGGGAAAATCGAATTCTAATCCAAAAACAATTATTTGTGAAGAGACAGAGCGTCTATATTTAAATATGTGCAAAAAACCCTCTTAGTTTTATAAAATCCACCAGTGACGTCTGGAACCATGAGGTTTGTATCCAGCCAATCAGCAATGATTCAAATACGTAGCAGTACACGTCATTTTGGTATTTGACCAATCAGATGAGCCCTTGGATAATATGTTACCTGCTGTAAATTAAGGAAAGAAAGTTAATTTAAATCAGCCTTGATGATCTAAGGTGATGTTGTACCAAGTTTTTCATGAATTTCTTATAGAAGCACTTCTGTTTTTGTTTTTTTTCACATTAGGGAAAGTGGCGGTTTCTTTTTTATCGATTGACCTTGATGTTTTTGCCATCAAAATATACATATTTTTTAAATGTTAAAAAAGTAATAAGGTCTTGTTCTGTCCTCCAATAGCTTTTAGCTTGAAGTATTGATTTTCAATAATAATGTTAAATATTTAACCCAATCGAGCAATTTGTGATATTTTAGAATAAAAGAACGATGTATTCTTTTAACACCTGAAGCCCACATTTTAAAAAATACTTGTGGCTCTTTTTCGGATGCATAGTAATATTTTATAAGCTGTTCCCCCAAACTTCCACCCAGTAACTCAGTATGTTGAAGCTAAAGAAAAAACTATATCTATGTTGTCTCTGTAAAGGGCTTTGAGATTACGTGATGTGAATTGGTGCCATATAAATAAAATATATTGAAGTAAAACAGTTGAAATTCATAATAAATAAAACTGAATCATTTTGTTGGCAGGACAACATTACAACAACAGCAGCATATAGAAACGGACGACCGTCTGGTGATGTCGGGTGAGGATCCATCTGCTGCTGGGATGGGAGCAAAGGCTGTTGATGGGAATGAAGGAGGCGTCAGAGATGCAAACAGGAATGACAGCGGCTGGAAGCTAGATGTTAGTGATGAAGATGAGGAAAAGAGAGACTCCGAGCTTGTTACTGAGGAAGAGGAAGTCCATCAGTTTAATGAGGTTTGGGTAAAAACGGAAAACTCAGCTGATTTTTCCTGTAAAGTCTGCAAAGCTGCTGAGAAATCTGAAGTCGCCCTGGTTAAACACGCCTGGAGACACAGGGAGGAAGCAGGAAGTGTTTGTGGAGTCTGTGGAGCTTCAGTGGAGGCTTTAAAGGATCATCTCCAAAGTGAGCACAGAACGGATGACGGCCCCGTTTGTGGCGACTCTTTCCTCAACGTCCTCGGTCTGAATGAGGACCTGAAGGCCCAACCAGGAGAGCCACCTCACCAGCCTGGGGATAATCTCAGCTCATTTCCATCTGAGCTGCCCCCTGAGGACAGCCAGGAGCTCCAGGAGGCCCCTTATGGATGTCCCACCTGCCGAAAGGTGTTCAAGCTGGAAGCGCAGTTAAAGGCTCACCATAGGACTCACAGTGCATGTAAAACCTACCTCTGTGGGGTGTGCGGCAAATTCCTGAGCAGCAACAGATCTCTGTCCCGCCACAAGATGACTCACTCTGGAGAAAGACCCCACAGATGCAAAATCTGCCAGAGGGGCTTTAAGTTGGCGACCACTCTAAAACAACACGAGAAGATCCACACGGACAGGGAGAGGCCGTACCTCTGTGACGTCTGCTGCAAGATGTTCCTCACCAGCAAGCAGCTCCTCATCCACATGAGGACGCACACCAACGAGAAGCCGTACCGCTGCGACCGTTGCGGGAAGGGCTTCACCACCAGGGGCCCGCTCACCATACACATGCGGGTTCACACCGGGGAGACACCGTACCGCTGTCCTCACTGCGGCTGGTCCTTCAAACGGAAGACTCACCTGGACGACCACGTTGCCATCCACACCGGAGCAAAACCGTACGTGTGCGGGATCTGCGGGAAGACGTGCGCGCGTAGAACGTACCTCACAGTCCACATGAGGACGCACAACGGAGAGAGACCGTACAAGTGTTCGCTGTGTGAGAAGGCCTTCACTCAGAGCCACTGCCTGAAGACACACATGAAGAGCCACAAGGATGCAGAGGTGTGACGCTAAGCTCAACCTTCTGTTACTATCAAACTCTTTCTGTACTTTAAACCGAGTGAAACATCTCCATTAAAACTCAGCAGGAACTCTTTTTGTCTTTGTTTTCTCTTTTTCATCAGAAATAGTTCAGGGCATTTAAAAAACCTCAGTAATTTAACAAAAAAACAGACGATATCAGCAGCACAGAGAAAAACTGGGCTTCATATTCAGTAAGAAAGACAAATGTGACCTGGGGGGAAGTTTATTAGTCAGATATTTATACACAATGTAAAAAAGGCTTGAAACGGCAGTGGGTTGTAGGTGGGGAGTGCGGTTCCTTGGAGGGGCACAGTATAAGTGGAAGGGGCTGGGATGGAGGAGGGTTTGGATAAATGACATTTTGAAAGAGATTTGAAGAGAAGAATTGGTAGCAAAGTTAAGTTTCGCTACAAAGTGAAATAAACAGAAAACCCAGTTGAAAGGTGGTAGTTCTGTGATTTTATTAAGCTTGCAGGTTTTTTTTTTTTACAGCAATATGAAGTGTACTGCAGTGACTTTATAATGTTTCATTTGGGTTTAGGTAACCCAAATGAAAAGTGTAAAGCTTTTTCTGTTTGTTTTCTGTCCTAAAAGGCAAAGGAAAAAATATATCGGTTAGGAAAGTTCAAATTAAAAAAAGGCTTAGAACTCTTCTTTAATTGAAATTTTAATTCTTTTGAGGGAGAAAAACATAACTTTTATCTAGATTTCTTTCTCACTTGCCTTTCAGGGCTGGATAATTATCAAACTGTTCAC
>JAUZNJ010111298.1:0-16337 GCA_034780135.1 Jordanella pulchra | reverse complement strand
CCCCCCCCCCCAGGGTGAGTCGCTCACCCATCTCGTATTTATAATTCATTACAAGGCACCTACCCACCACCACCTCCACCCGCCTGTCAACCTATTCAAATGAGACATCACAAAAGCTGCTCTCTGGCATGCTTACAGGCTAATGTATGCACTGTCCCATCGCAGAGACTGACAGCTACAGAAAGGCTAGCTGGTCTGTGTAGCAAAACGCTTTTAAAAAGGTTGCCATAAACACGAGTCTTTAGTAGCAGACAGTCGCAAATAAATGCTGGTATTTGCATTTATAATAAAGATAAAGTGAATACGGTGCAAGGGTTACATCATTTTCTCTCCTTTCAACCTTGTGGAACTAAATCATATTCATTATTCAGTCCATATGTCTTGCAGGAGGCAGGTTTTGATCTTAAAGTGATAGGCCAGGCATGGACTCAGGGCCTTAAGGCACAGGCCGCAGGGCTTTTCACTCGAATGCATAAGTTTTGCTCCAAATAGGTAAGGAGTTTCTTTCTCTTTTGTCTCCTTGCTCCGTCTACCCGTTTGTCCATCACTCCACATTTATCTATGCTTTGCTGCTCCCATTTTCTACCTCTCTCCATCCGTTAACTTTTGAAAACTGGGGCGTAAGAAATTCTCCGAGCCTGTGGGATTCTGCATGTTAGGATTATAATGGCTGCCATGATTGAGCAAATGTTCCTTTTTAGTGGTTTGGCTTTTTTTTTTTTTTTCCATATTTGTCTGATTTGATTTCAACAACTTTTTTGGGGGGGGTGTTCTTTTTTTGACTCTCCTTTGAATCACTGTCTCTAGATTTTTTTTATCCTTTGATGTGAATCCAGTGAAGTTTTCTATTCAAAACAGTAGCATGGAGGGATAGACCCAGCAGAGAGCCTTCTAAACCCCTATCCTCAGATGTTGGTTCTCATCAAAATGAAAGGCCATGGGTATAAGACAGACTTACAGATAGAGAGAGAGAGAGAAAAGGAGTACCGTATCTGCTTCTGGTCTAGAAGCTCCAAAAAGCGCATAGAGAGCTATTATATAGGCTGAGGAGTCCCCGTGCGTCTGGCCTACAAGTGAGCTACTGGCAACGTGGTGACTGGCCTTAGAAAGTCTTTGTCTTGCCGTTGTTTTCCCTGAGCTGACCTGAGAATCTAGTCTTCATCTGTATGCTTCTGTCCTCCAGCTCTGGCTCTGGCTCACGCTGCATGGGGGTGCCGTGTCATGCCGCCCAGATGAAAGCCTGAGCGTTCTCTGGATGGGCTCATTCGTCTTCGGCACCCAGACCTGCAGCGCCGACGCCCGCCTTCTCTTCTCTTCCCTCCCCTCTTCTTATTTAGGGAAGAGAGTGGCGCGCTGACATTATCGGCTGCTGCAGGCACATTTGAAAATAATTGCCTGTATGATTGCTATTTTTTTTCTTACCTCTTTGAGGAGGTGTAGCCTTTGTCTTGGAATCAATGGCTGCTCAATACCGGACAGGGGAAAGGCAGTTTCCTTTCATGTCTCAGTGAAAGGGATGTATTTTTAGCGCTGTTCGTTTTAGCCGTGTGTGTATGTGTGTGCTATACAGTTTTAATCCATTGGTCCTCGTTCGCTGGGTGAAGAATGGAGGAGACTCAGAGGTTCTTTGGAGGTGTACTAGAGAGAAAAGAGGCATTGACTTGTCATCATCCTATCGCTACCCCCCCTTCTTTGTCTATTATTTATTTAGATTCCCCAGTTTGTTTCTATGAAGCGAAAAAGGGCTCAGTTCTGCTATTTTCAGGGGACCGAGGAAGGAGGTGTGTTGTTCCACGTTAGTGTGTCCATTAATGTACAACGACAGCTGCACACCTCACATTTGTATTTTTAAAGGAAAGTTGGGAGGAGGGGGAACAAATCATTAGTTGTGTGTTTTCTCTCCACTTCATGCCCCAACACACTTAACACAACAACAGATGGCTGAGTGTCATCAGAGCGTTGATTCAAGCCTCATATTTCCACCCAAAGACTCACAGTGGAAAGAGATGAGGGTCCAAATGGCTGTTCATTCTGCCACAAGTCATCCCCTGGGTGTGATGAAGGAAGGTCTATCCCACCATAGGACACAGAGTCAGTGTTTACAGGAACGTCGGTGTCCAGAGCCACCACTGTAAATCATGCTAATTGATCAGCAACGATGCAATGCGTGGGGGTTTAAATGAAGGTTGTTTAATCGTTATAGGATTTAGCTCATCTCGCTCTGTGCGCCTTGCCAAGATCGTATTTGCATGTGCGTCTTGTGGCTCATCATGGAGTGACTTCTCTTGTTCATTAAAAAGACGTTTGAAGAAATAGATGCTGAAAATGAGAGGGTGGCTGTATTTGTTTTCAGTGGCAGACCAATCCAAGTGGGCTGTGATCCAGTGACGGGGGGTTCAAGTGCTGTGAAGGTCAATTAAAGGCTGCCTATCTGCAGTGAAGCTGGAGATATTTACAGCGTCTTGAAGTTTTCACGCTCCATGTACTGTTTTCCCGCATTTTGTTGCACTTGAGCAAAACTCCTCAGTGAATGTTTAAGGTTACAGATCAACACAGTGGTCCAAACTGTGAGATGTAAAAGAAAAAAGTACAGGAGCCATTTAAACTAATAATCGTAAAATAATATAGTGTCCAAAAGTCTCTTGAATGGATTTAATTTAATCTGAGTTTAAGTCCAAATGTTCTTTGGAGGCCATATCGGTCCTCCTGAAAAACAAAGACCTTAGCAACAGGTCAGGGATAAAGCTGTGGTGAAGTCAAACAAAAAAAAGGTAATCCATATCAAACAATAAGCAGTACAAGTGTTTGAATTCAGACTCTTGAGGACTTAAGGAGTACATGTTAACTGGGGGAGCTGCTGCGTTTCACTGCATTGAGCTCAAAAGCATATCCGTTAGACTGGCCTAGTCAAAGGCCATTAATGAAGCAACAATCCATTGAATTAGAATTGGGGTTTTCTTCTGTTTCTGCTAACATACATATAGCATCTAATGATAGTGTTGATTGTGATGTCCATGTACACAATACTTTTAAAAAAGTCATTTCCCTGCCATGTCAGTGCTTAGCAGATGTTCTTTGAAAGTCGGTTACATAAATATATTTACAAATACTCCCTGCGTTTCAAATGTCATACTGGGCAGGAGCTAGAGCTTCTACAGGCCGGTTCTGGGTTTTTGTTTTGTTTTTGTTTTTTTTGCATAAAGCCAATTCTAAAGCAGCGCTGTGTGTTGAAATTGATGTTTGCATGAACTCTCCAACCAGGCTGGCTGAGCTTGAATTATTGTGTAAAAATAACCAGGCAACATTTTTGAGCTTTAAACTGATAACCTGCAGGAGACGAACCTTCTTTAAAACCTAAATTATCGCTAAAGAAGCTCAAACTATGGATCATTTCCTTTACTTTGAAATAATTAAGTATTTTTTGTTTGTCTAGCCAATAAGTTTGATTGCATAATTGTATTCTTTATTATTTATTTTGGTTTTTACACTCAGTCTGACATACAAAGTTAGGGAACCAGAGCATTTATGTAAAATGATAATATTCAGTTGGCCTAGATTTGTTTTGACACCAAAGGACTCTTTGTCGGTCAGAAACTCAACCTGGAAAGCTGACAGACAGGTAAGGCACAGTAGCAGACGGCTGCTGGAGCCTGCCGCTACTCATTCAAGTCAGAATATTTTAATAAAGCAGACAGGCAGAGAGAAATAAGGCAACGAGGAAAAGGAAGGAGAAGAGATAAGACCAGGGGAAACTATTGGAGGGTGGAAAAGAAGGTGGGGTACATGGAGTGAGTGACAAAGAACAAAGAAGGTGCTGACATATTGGGGTGAAATTATAGAGCGGGATGGGAGAAAGAAAGGATGGAGTAAGAGTGAAAGGAGGGTTTCTGACAGAAAGAGGGAAATGAATAGGTGAATAAATGGAAGGGGAGATGTAGGAGGTAGGGATAGTTTAATGGTGAGAGAGAGAGTTGGATTTTAAAGATGTAATGGAGGGAAAAAGAAGCAGGGGGAGTGGTGTGTAGTATGGGAGGATTAAAGGTAAACAGAAAGGGGTGGACAGCTAGGTCTGAGGACAACCAACACATGGGCCTCCCAGGAGGTGTAGAGGAAGGAAAGGAAAGAGGGTCCAGACCGCTCCAAAGCCTCACAAAGGATCCTGACTTCCTGCTTTACCATAGTTCCTTTTACAAGCCATTTGGGGGGTGGTGAGTAACTCGGTAAGAATGGGTGGTCTCAGACAGAGCGGGCCACTGCCACCTTTATGTCAGTCTGCCTTCCTTCCTTTAGATGTATTGGAACAAATAGAGCAGATCAGAGTAAATCTAATGATAAATCCTTGGTTTTGCTATGTAATATAAATCACTACAAACTCTTTGGGTCAAACAGCAACAAATGAATTAAACTGATAAGCGGCAGCATTGTTTTCCAATGGAAAACAATGACCGGCCTTTTTTTCTCTATACCTCATCTCACATCACAAGGCTTTAGGATAATGGGTTTCCATGGTTACAGGCCTCACACATCCCTTCCATGATTTATTTTTTCCTCCTGGAAAAGAAATTGGGCGGGAGAACAGAGGGTGCCCATATCGGCGCACGCTTGCCCCCACGTATCAGTGATGCTCATTGGATCGCTCCATCTTCATGAGACCGTCTGTTATGATGCATTCGTTCACCCATTCCTCACATGCGGCTCAACTGGAGATGAGAAAACTTTGCTAAATACAGCCTGACATGCCATCTTCATCAAGAATGCTTTTTAGTTTAGTTTTTATTTTTGTTGTTTTTTTTTGTTTGTTTGTTTTTTTGTCCCAACGCTGCATGAAACAAAAGCCTCATCCTGTGCTGTTCAGAATGCTGCCCTCTTTAAAGGTGTCAGTATTTCAGCTGGACGCTTTTTATATCTGAATGATCTTATTAACACTTTTTTTAACCCTCTTTTCAACCTAGAGTTGCACAATCTATAAAACCTGCTCATAGTGCTATATTGTGTTCATCTCTGTAATCACAGTCAAAGTTTAATATAGTTGAATTTTACACTAGTTTATATTAAATCTAAAGGATGCAGTTTAATTGCTGCTGACAGCCAGACCTGATGACGAGCCAAAATGCCAGTTTTTCACATTACAATATTACATATTGATACAATTACTTAGCTTCCTAATACCATGGGACTATAGGCACAAGAAAAATGATCATTTTTGTTAGATATTTTATGTATAGCTCTCCCTCTGGTTGTTGTTTCCTTTATAACCGGCTGTATCCAATTATTGATCCGTCTTCTGCCCTCTGGTGGGAAATCTAAGTCTAAGATGCTACACTTACCTCTAAAGAAGGCTTTTTATCTGGAACAAATTAATTCTTTTAAAAGTGTTACAGTATTAATCTATTCTTTTAACCATACACTTTACATCCAAAAGGTTAACATCTCAATTATAATTACAAAAAAGGAAAAAAAAAAAACTAAGAACCCAGGTAATATTAAAAACTGCTCTGCTAAAAGCTATGACATTTTCAAAACATAATTTTCTGACAATTTAGTATCAGCCTGAAGAGGTTATTAAGTTTAGTCAGATCATTTGTAAGGGCTTTATGTAATATTAAATGAAAAGTGTTTTGGCTTTTGACCCTTTTGATATATAAAGTTTTTCAGCTTCAAATTACCCACATTAAATGCAATCCTGCTTTTTATAAGTTCCACCATACCCAGATTGGCTGTAAATAGAACTCATTGAGTTTGAAATTTGTAACCTGGTATTTTACTTATAAAGCCTTTCTGAAATTCATGTTTAATCAATTTTAGGCGAGAAGAAAAATCAAAAAGTTCATTCTTACCTTTTTATATACCACTATTTTTTTCATTACAAGCCTATTTTTTCTGTTACGAGAATATGCAAGAGAATTTAATAGGGATGTCCAGATTCAATATTAATATCAAATATTGGTCCGATATTTATCAAAAAAAATAATAACAGAATTTATCAGCCTCTGTTTGTTATTGACTTTTGTTCCCTGTTTTAGAAATACTACTTGATCAAGCCTTTTCTAATATTCTACAGTATAAAATAAGCAATAAAAGCTGGTATGATTTGTGCTGATATCGTATCGGGTCAATATCTGCATCAGCAAAGATTTGGCATGAAACACAGAAGAGAGAAGATTAAAATCACACTCACCGGTTTGCACACTGAGCCCACTGGAAGAAAACCAAGCCGATTGAAGCCCAACACCAAGATATCCGTTGAAAAAGTCCAATTTCCACACAATGATTCCTTTAACAGGCTCTCACCAGGGACTCATCTAAAACATGCGGGATATCTACTCTAAAGAACGGCAGTTGATCTGGTTATCTACTCTTGTATTTTTCTATTTCTTTTAATGCCAGGATTGTGTAGCAATTTGTTGGTACCCTTGAAAAGAAGAGGATGGAGATTGACAAGGACCAAACCTAAGGGACTGGCTCTGATTCTCTCGTGATACACAGCAGATCGCTGTTCTGTGCTGTATTCTAGTAAAACACTGATTAAAAGGTGTTTTTTTTTTTTTAAAGATGTAAATGTCAATCGTGGGAAAGGAGGGCACATGTGACAGAATCCACCTGTTGAGGTCAGGTGCACAGAGCTCAAGCTGACGGATTCGGTTAGAGTTTTGAGAAATGTCTTGAACCGTTGTTGAGCGACATGTTTTCCCCTGGCATCTTTCTCTGCAGGAAAACAAAACGAGTGTAGAGAAAAGCGAGGCACAGCAAAATAGATGGTACCGAGATGCTTGGATGACATTGTAGAGGTGAAAAACCTCTCGGGCCGCCCCCAGCAGTACCCACCTGGGAGCTGATGTGTGAGATTGTTGGGGTCTGGAGGTGGAGGAGGGGGGGCGGGGGGTCTGTGGGTGTTGAAGCAGGTGATGGAGTTTAGTGGGCTGTGTTCAGGGTTCAAGGAGCAGCCCTCCAAGCGCATCATGTCTTATTTTAACGAATGGGAAGGATTGAGGTGCCGCTGCCACAGCAACCCCCCCACCCCACCCTTCCCACTCTTCTTTCTCCAACCTTCCTTCCTCCCTTCCTCTTCCTCTCCCCTCCCCCAAGGATTCACAGGCAGCCTCACAGATGAGTTGTGCTCAGACAGGTGAGATGGCTCATGAATATTTATGCTGTGGGGTTTCATTCCTCCCCGCCGCTGTGGACCCTCCCCCTCCTCTCCAAGGCGGCGCTGCGTTTGTCCTTCACAGTAAAGAGGCAGCGTCCTCGCTCCTGTCCCTCAGGTTAATCTGCCTTGCTCTTCAGCCAGTTGTGTGCATGTGTGTATACAGGTGTGTATTTGCCTAGTAAATAGGCTACTCCCTAGTGAATGATGAGAAGGCAGACGTGTCACGAGGAGGCCCGCTGAGATTGTGTGCTCCTAAAACCCTTCATAGCTCTGTGTGTCTCTCGTTGAAGGTGCAGAGAGTACGGATAGATTGCAACCAGAAATAAGTTATTCTGCCTTCAAAACATTAAATGTAGCCTTTTTTTTTTGGATTCTTTTGGATTTTGAATCCTTTTGACAGACAAACCTGATTTTCTCTGGATTGTAATTTCAAGTATAGAAGTAACACTGACTGAGTCGCTTGTTGAAGGTTTAATTATATTTGGTCGCAACGACTTTTAAATGACATTTGAATGTTTCTGTTTTTTGTATCTAAAATCTGCAAGATCTGGTTTTAAAAATGTTAAAAAATTCTAATGTCCAGCATACATTTTTGATTATGGATAGAAAGCTTCCAAAGATCTGTTGCATCTATTTCTTGTCAACCAGAATCAGTTTCTGCAAGTGCCTTGCAAAAGAAGGATCACCCCTTTACCATTTTTGTTTATCTGTTACAACATCCAACTTTAGTGTATTTTATTTAGAATTAATGTTACAAACCAACACAAAGTTGTTTGCTATTTCAAATATAAAAAATGCTATGTGGAAGCAAAAGGCTACATGGTTTCAAACATTGTAAATGTTCAGGTTGATACTAAAATAATCTCAAAACGATGGTGAGCCTTTTTTTTTCAGCTCTGTAAATTATTCCTTTTTAGAACCACAATTTGTTTCATCTACAACTGTGAGTCTTTTCAAGCATGCTCTTCTACCACCTTGAAACATCTTTGCACAAAATGTTTTGCACATCCTTCTTTGCAAAATACCCTAGCCAGTTAGCCAGAATGCAGAGAGTATTTTTTTAAGTCTTCACAAATATTGTTAATGGTATTTAATGTGGAACAACATGTAAATGGCTTCTTCCCTTAAACTCTGCTCACCTGCCCCACAGCATGATGCTCCCTATGCCATGTTTATTTATGGCTGTGGTTTTAGCTTGGCGTGCCACATTAGTGTTTGGCCAGACAGTGTTCTGGCCAGAAAGTTCAGTATCGGTCTCATTTGATCAGAGCTCCATCCCTTGCATGTATGCCGTGTCACCTACTAGACGGCATTTGGCTTCTTTTTGTTCATCTCTGAGGCTGTATAGCTGGATTACACTGAGATTCATAGTAAACTCTCTTTTTTTTTCCCAAGATAACTTCTTAAGAGTTGGCACACCACGATAACTTTGTAAGCTGTGTGTCACGTCCAAAGTCTTCCCAATAATTCCCCACTTTGTGTTGCTCTATCACATCAAATCCCAATAAAATACATTGAGGTTTGTGGTTGTTAGTAATTCATATCAAAATACAGTTTGTACACATTTTGGATCATCCCATTTTAAACATGGTGGGAGGATCCAAAACAAATAGTATTTGTCATTACAATCCAGTGTAAGGGATGCAAAGCAGAGGAGACTGAGAAAGGTAAGCTCCCTCCTTTATGCTTATTATTTAGGCATTAGCTCGCTAAGCACATTGCATGAGGGGACTTTAATGCAATTTTCCCATTTCATTCTGCTGCCACCCACTCCCAATGCATATGGATATGATCTGCTTATAATTAGCATACCTGTTAAACGCCTTAGTTAGTATTGCCTAGAGAGTTACGGCCGTTTCTTTGCAGACACTCGTTCTTGAATATAGGGGGAGTTTCTAGGAAGTAGTTTCTCAAGAAACATCTAAGATATTTCTTGTTACCTAATTTATGGATCATATTGTTCATTTTGATCCTGATTGGTTTAGATCTAAAGAAGTCTGGTTTCGGGATATCAGAGACTTCAAGCTTTACGCAGAACTGGAGCCTGCTAGGTCCTTTTGCTTCAATCTAGTGGGAACCAAGGCAGAACTAAAGCATTACTAGCCTAATTAGCTGACCTGATTACTGTACAGGGTGGATAAAGTATGGAAAAGAAGCATCCTCACAAGACATAATTACAGAAAAGCAAAGGCGCTGACTTTCAAGGAGGGGGGGGGACTGAGGTCCGTAAACAGAACTCACTTCGTCACTTTGGAGGGCCATCGTTTATCCATCCCAGTGCCAAAGCTATCTGTTATAGCTGAAGTAAACATTAAGGCCATCAGTCCTCAGTTCGCGTGGTGCTGCTGGCATCCATTTGTCCATGTCCAGTGAGCTGCGGAGCGACTGTGATGGAATCCTGACAGATTGTCTGTGTTTTAGAGCGTGTTGTTTTCCTTGCCCATACATTTTTCTCCTTCAAGCCATGTTTGCCATGCATCATCACTCTCTCTCTCTCTCTCTCTCTCTCTCTCTCTCTCTCTCTCTCTGTGTCTTCCTCCTTCCTCCTCACCTCATCCTTTCACAGATAGACGTCTGACTACCTGCTAGAGGAGAAACTATGGAAACACAGAACTTGTTATTTTTGAACACGACGCCTATAAAGAAGGCACTATAAAAATGGGCTCTTTCTTCTCCTGTCTCCGTAGTTCCCCTCCCTTCCTTTGGTCGCCTTCACTGTGTCACCGCGTGCCAGCTAAACCTGCCTAATCAGCAGATTTGACCAAAATAATTGGCAGTGGCCTTGCTGCCAGCAAGCGTCGTGCTGTATACAGATAGGGAGAAGGAGCACTTAATATTCCAAGCAGCTCATGCCTCTCCTGTTCCCTCTGATATCTGACCTCTTTTGTCTCCTGCTGGGCTTGATGTTGATTTTGGAGGGCATTGTTAGCCAGGGCGCTGTGATTGGAAGAGGTAGCCGTTGGAGGGGGGCTGTGGTTGGTTGGGTTAAAGGAAAGGCCGATTTGCATAAAGGCTTAGCCCAGATTTGGAGCCACTCAGCGAGATCTGAGGAGAAGGGCCCGAGGGCCACGGGGTAATCATCCATGGCCTGTCACAGCGCTGTCATCCCTGCGTGCATTCGTCTGTGTATCTGGAGAGCATTGTGTCTGGACTACTTTGTGTTTATATATCCCTTTGCATTTCGTGTGCAACATTGGCGAACACCTCAATCAAATCACACTTGCTGTCTTTTGATTTGTTTTGGGCTTTTTTTTTTCTCCCTTTCCAGGGAGGCATATTCGTGCCAAGCGGATAGTGGAGGCAGCCAATCCTGCAGAGCATGAATATATGGAGGGCAGCATTCCGATGGAGTGGGAAGGTAAGTTTGGACTGCAGAATATATGCCACATATTGTACTTATCACAAATTTAAACCAAAAATAATGCAGCAAAAATAAAAGGGAATGACAGCCTCAGCGCTCCTTCTGCTGGGACCTTGCCTAATCCAATGATTTAGTTTTTTTTTTTCTTCCTTCTTGCAAGATGGAATGGGGGCTGGGAACGAGTTTATCAAAGAAGCCTTCTGCCGGTGTTATACAACCATACCATAAAATAGTGTTTCACATTTCTTACAACTGGATACAAACTGTTCCCTGTGTCTCAGACTGGCGTTATCCACCTTAAACCCCCTCATCCTGCCTCGCCCCATCCCTCATGCATTTTCATCAGGATGCAAATAAGAAACGGATGAAAGAGGCCTAGAATCCCCATGCTAGCTGGAGCAAGAGTTGCAAAATCTCTCTCTCTATATATCTCTATCTATCTCTCTCTATCTATCTCTATCTGGCTCCCTTTAACCTGCTCTGCTCAGCCAAAATGGAGCTCCTTCAACTGAGGGAGAGGAAAAGGAAGTGATGAAGAGAGTTCTGCTGTAAAGTAAAAGGAGGGACAGAGGATGTGCTTTAAAAGCTGAAGATAGATGGAAGCATTTTTCTTCCAGGTGTAGGCCTTGCCGGCCTGCACTGCTGCTTTGCATTCATCATGTATATGATAAATACAAAGAAAGTAATAGATGGTAAAGAGTAACTTTTACATTTAATCTCAGTGTAAATCCAGCTGCTGTATGAAGGCCACATGGGTTTGTTTGCTTCTGCATTAGCGCTTACACTATTTAGGTTGGATTTCTTCTAAACAGTTTTGTTTGTTTTCCATTACAACTGAGAACCATTTCAGTTTGGGTCGGATCATTAAAGGGAAGATGGAATCCACAGTCCAAAAAAAGAACACAACATTCTCTGTCGTCAGAGAAGAGGGTCAGAAAACACTGTAGAACAGTATCGGGTAGGTACTGGTGGAGAAGATTATGGAACAAACAGCATCACAAAGAACAAGGAAGACAGCAGAAAGGTCAGGGATAAAGCTGTGATAAAGTTTAAAGCCATTTAGGTTGGAAAACAATATGTTAGGCATTGAACAGAGAGCAACACTCAACCAAAACAGTTAAACTGCAAACTAAGACCTGGCCATCTACCAAAACTGCCAGAACAGCCGTACGAGAAGTAGTGGCTCTGGAGGAGCTGAAGAGACCCCCAACCACAGCGGACATGTGGAGGAAGATCCTGTTGTTGGAAGACACTAACTTTGAGGTTTGGGTCCTAAATGCAAAACAGTGGAAAAATAAACACTTTAAACCACCTTCAAAAATTACCTTGTGTGTTTGTTTTACTCAAGATGTAATTTGGATTTGAACTGATCTCTTTAATTTAAATTAAGTAAAAAATGTGATTTCAGAGCCATGGATGTACATTGACAACATTTGTAAATCGTATTTATTTCAAAGAGTAAATGCATAATGATTTTGAATGATCTTATATTTCACTTTGGTCAAACTCAGTGTATTGACCCCAGAGACTGGAGTTATAAACGTGATATTTAGGAGTTGGATCCTCAGTTTTTATAGTTGTAGCACTGAGTTTTTTAAACGGTCTTGTTTGATATCATTTTTCTGGAACACCCCATTGTCCACATGTCCTGTTATTCATGTCCTTAAACATTGACTAGTCTGCATTAATTGTAATGGCAACCTGGCTCACGGTGTTACACCCATTTTGAAATAGTTAATTTGTTCACATTTACATGACAGCTTGGCTGAATTGGCATTATTTACCTTTCACTTGAAGTAGATATTTGATTAGCAACTAATTGTTTCAGTTGATTATTTTCCACAAAAAATTGATTTTAATTCCAGGTAAAGTTACATTATTGGTTTTAAACCACAAATAGATATTTTTGGTTGGTAAAAAAATTACATTTTAATTTGACCAAATCACAAAACACAGCAGCATCCCAGCAATGAAACACAGTGGTGGCATAAATGTGACGTTTGATTCTTTAGAGGCAGAGGAGGAAAGCTGGAGCTGAACGAAGGATAGTCTTGAAGATGTTGCAGAAAGTTTTGAGACAAAGTTTTGGGACAAAGGTTCACCTTCCAGCTGAACAACAACCTGATTAATACAGTCAGAGCTTGTATTAAAGTGGTCCAGATAATCTGGGTCAGGAATTTGTGATATTTCCTCCCAGATGCTCATCTTCTAATCTGAGTAAAGTCTAAATAAGGTTTCAGGCCATTGTTATGCAAAGCTGGTAGAGACATGTCCCTACAGAGTGAAAAGTACTAATTATGGAAGGAAATAAAAGCACATCACACTTTTCAGATTTTCTCTTTGTAAAAGCTTTATGTTTTTGTGCCGTACTTTTTAAAGTTAAAAAAAAAATTTAAAAAAAAATCGAAATTAACAAAACAAATCTTTTGCTGTAGGTCACATATCGTGGAACGAGTTCTTCTGCAAGGCTCAGTAGCTCTGTACGTCTCTATTTAGTTTACAAAGTGACATGAAGCAAGACAAAGTAAAATAGAAGCTGCATCCAATCCCACTGCGAGCTTGGAGCCTTCCTCTGTTGTTACTCGGCGATGGTGGAGCCGCAGCGTTTAAATATGACTGCAGGTTTTGTTTGTGCAGCGTATGTTCGTGTGGGTGTTCTCACTCGTGTTTTATTCCCCCTTCCTCCTCTCTTCTCTGCTTGCAGCTTGGATCCGAGGCAGACGGAAGAAGCCTCCCTCCATCGAGGTAAACCCCCCCACCACCACTTCCCCGCTGTGCTGATGGTTGGACTCTTGGGGACTAGTTCCAAGGGAGTGGAAAAATGCAAAGCTGGAAAGAAAAGAAAACTTTGATTTGTTTTATCATACTGAATCCTGGAACTTTAGGGGACAGGTGTTAAAATCAACAGCAGCTGAAGTGTATTGATGGTGAGACTGAGCAGAAACAGAACAAGGGGGCTCACTGACACCGTGTCCCACTTCTTTTTTTTTTTTTCCCAATACAAGCCTCCATCTCTGCTCTTTGTGTTTTATTTCTGGCACTCTCCGAGATGGAAACGGTGAAGGCGTGCAGATTTTTTTTTTTTCCTGCACACTACGCTCCTCTCTCTGGGTAAATTGCCCTTTAAACGCACAAATTCTGGAATTTATTTGGCCGGGGAAATGTGGGTCTATAGGAAATCCCTTGGAAGGCCAGTGCTCAGGCACTCTCGCTGCCTCTACGTCCTCTGTCCCTGCCAATAGCCGATGCCATCCTCTGCCTTTCTTTTTGCCAGAACATTCTCTTCCAATTTTCTCCCTTGCTTCTGCCCAATAGCTGCCATCGACAGCTGGACGGCGTTGATGCGGCCAAAGCTCCACTCCCAGCACATTACCCTGCCCCTTGTCACACTCCCTCTCTTCCTGGTCCAAATCGACATAAATTGATTGGATTAAATCCTGTCATTAACAGGCTGGAAAAGCAGCTCAGTATGTTTGTCTCCCTCCCCAAAGCAGGGCTTTTTGGCCACAGATCCCACCCCCTCAGTCCCGTAGTTATGCCAGCACACAGCAGCATCATGTCCAGTCCTCCTTTCCTCTTTGGCTGCCTCAGACAGGGCAAGGCTAACATCACTGTGGACTAGACGCAGGGCTCAAGTGGGTGCCTATTCCACCAGTGGACGGCTTGTTGTATAAACGTTTCCAGGATTTTAAATGGATTTCTGATAATATGGTGCAAAGGCCTCGTGTCCTTTCCCAGTTTACTAAGTGTTATCTTTTTAATCTGAGTTTATAGTGATGGTACAGGAGGTATAAACAGGTTCTTTATCATGGAGATCATTGCTTTAGGGTGAATGATTCAGCCACTTATCCTGGAAAGAGTTTTTTTTACAATAAGAGACAAGATGTATTATTGGATTAATGCAAGAAAAGGAAAAATCTTCAAATCATTCCCCTTCTTTTTTGTGCCAAGAGTCGAGGTCTAAACATTTCTTTTGTAGAGCTGAAGTCTAAAGAATAATTGGGGTAGTTTTACTGTTTAACTGGGCAGCATCTAACTGAAACAGTGTTGTTGTTTTTTTAATGAGCTAATTTTTTAATTTCTTGATTCAATCAGTCTGAAGTCATTTGACATGCGCTAATGAAACAACATTATCAAGATATGCACTTTACTTTTGATACATTCAAAACTACTGCAAACTATTAAATTCCTTCTTAATTTAGCCGCAATTGCAAGTACAAAATAGCATCCCATTTCATCCCTCCTACTAACAGGTGCTTTTATAAGGAGATAATTATTTCACATGTCGGTGGTCCTGCTTTGTCTGAGCTGTGCATCGCTGTAAAGTGTGGTTTATAGTTGATGCATCATTGCATTCAGAAAATAACTGTGGTTTTAAACTGCTTTTAATTTTAGAAAACATTTCAAAATGTTTTAAACATCCCTGATTATCAATCCAAAGTTCAAAAACGTGTTTGATTTGTTACTCAGGAGCTGATGCTGAATGAGTCTCAGAGGGAGAAGATTAAGCTGAAGGCCGTAGAGGTGGAGGAAAAAGATCTGGCCCTTCAGGCTAAAGAGTACGAGGAGGGACTTGTGGCGACTCCTACGAGGACTGTAGCCAAGGGCCACGCATCCACTGCCGTTTTTGGCAAAGAGGAGTTCAGCCAGGAGCCAACCAGCACTGCAAACAAGTTCACGCCAGGTTCTTGGATGCCCACCTCAAAGAAATAGGGGGAGACGTCCACAGAGACAGAGACATGCTGTGCATTTTGACATATGGTCCAAAGGATTAGGAAAGAGAAATATTTATGAATACTTTGTTCAGGAGTGAACAAAGTTCCAGATCAGTTTCTTCATTCAAAGCAATTCAGGTGGAAACTATGATTAACTCTGATCTTCAGGAAATGACCGACCTCATGTAGTGATGTGTTGACAAGTCCAAAAAAAAACTGAAATAAATGAGAGTGACTTAGCTTAAAAAGATATGATGCATTAACTGTGTTTAGCAATCATCCAATTAAACTTTATTAGTAAAACACTTTCAATAAAGTCATGTGGAACACAGAGTGCTTTATGGAGGTTAAAAAAATCTTTAAACCAGACAGAATTATACAACATTAACTTAAAAATTGGATAAATAAATAACTCCTTTGCAAATTTAGTTAAAAAATTTTAAAAATGAGAAATGTATGAGATGCTATAGTTTGGTGTTTGTTGAATACTTTAATGACTGTTAGCTGAAAACATGAGCTCACCTTATATTTTAAAAGTACAGGTCTGATACTAGCTTCATGAGACATCAACTTCTTTGACAAGCTAAGTATTCCTCAAAAAAGTCATTCTTTAACCCCTTGAAGTTGTTTTTTAATGTATCAGACACTAAAGTATTTTTATGGCTTTCTCGTATTTATTTTAATCACACCTAAAACCCTTACTCTGTTACACACGTTATATTTTATCAGTTTATAAAAACTTCGAATTTTAGACTTTTTAATATCAAGACTACAAAGAACAGAAAAGCTGTCTATATTTAAGTAAAGTCATTAAAGTTACAAGAAGTAGACCAGAGGTGTCAACGTCATTGTTATGTCTATAAAAGGGCCAGTTGCAGCTGTATATAATTCAGTTTATTTATATAGCACCAATTCACAACACATGTCATCTCAAGACACTTTAAAGGGACAATTCAATCAGATCACACAGTCAGATTGGTCTAAGGAACAACAGCTGATTGCATCGACAGCAATCCCTCACACCAAGGATGCATCTGGTGACAGTGGAGAGGAAAAACTCCCTTTTAACAGGAAGAAACCTCCAGCAGAACCAGGCTCAGTGTGAGCGGCCATC
>JAUZNJ010111287.1:0-20079 GCA_034780135.1 Jordanella pulchra | reverse complement strand
CCCATACACGCCTCGCTGAGGAACAGAGAAAGAAATAGAGAAAGAAGGTGGAAGCGAGTGTGAAAGAAGTGTGAGTAAATGTTAAACCGAAAAAAGGCCACAGTGAGGAAATATTGACGGTAGCGTCGTAGCTGAGGGGTTAGTTCAGTTAGAACAGGACCAGAGATTTCAAAGTACCGGTAAAGTGTCTATGGTGTCATCCAGAGTGTGCCTCCTCTCCTTCTGGTCCAGTGTAGAGTAAGCATCTGAGGAAAACAAACAAACATTTAGACAAAGACTTTAACGCCAGTTCAATAAAAACAAGAGGTAAATATACTAACCAGGGCCAAGATCCTTCATGGGGATCACATCCCTCTTCTCACCTAAAAACAAACCACAAAAAGAACAACTATGACAACATTTCCTCATAGGATTTGACTTCTGGACCGACGGTGAGAAGCATAGATCATTTCCATACCTCTGTCCAGTAAGGGGGTGGTACTGTCCTCGTAGGTGCCGTTGGCTCTGGTGCTGGGTCCGTTGGTGGTTGTGGTGCTTGGATTCAGGTTCACCATGAAGTCTACCTTCTTCCAGCCATCTTTCTCAAGCTGCCGACGCAGCTCTTTGTGAGCCCAGATGAGCTGCAGCACCTGAGCGGCTCCTCGGACCTCACGATCAGTGCGTTTGCTGCGAGAAACCCAGAAAATCCAAAAGAAATCCATGAATGGTTGCTGCTCTCAGCTTAGACAGCGAAGAGCCAATTTATGGGGGGGTCATTGAGAAATATATATATTTAAAAAAAGCAGTTACTTATTTCTGGATTAAGAGACGAAGGATGTTTTCCCAACTTAACCTTCTTGAGCTAACATGCTAGCTAGCTAGCTAGCTTCCTTAACTAAGAAAAGAATCAGAGACGCTAAACTAAAGCCAACTGATTTATTTTCTACATAGAGTTATAACAGCATGAAATCTTACATCCATTAACCTCCATTTACAAATAGATTTAACTGTACATGCCTGAACTATAGACAATCTTATGCTATTTAAATTCTTCTTAAAACCATCATGCAGAGCTTGATCGTGACATTTTGATCTCAGGTGTTTAAAACTTAAGATTGGATTTATGTTAAATCGGCAGATTGTTCCAACAATTTGTTTTCCCACCCACTATAAAGGCCGACTGTGCTTCTAGTCAAATGACCTCATGTTGGTAGATGTTATTCACTGAGGTCCTAAAGCTTCATTTCATTATAGGCAGATAGAAAATAAAGCTATGCTTCAAAAATCTGTTATGGCATCTGTCCCAGATGTAAACTGGCCCACAGTCCTGTGGCATTAACACCCTTTGGCCAAAAACAAAGGTAAAAGGGAAAAAATGGCCGCCATCTATTGAAATTATAATAAAGATGCACTCTGGGCTAGATTCTATGTAGGTAATTTTTGATTAATTAAGAATTAACTTAAATAGGGCAACAATAAGGTGGATTTTCACGTCTATTCTCCAACAATAAGACACTCACCCATCCTTACAGATGAGGACCAGCTTCTCGATGCCTGATGAGGCTCTGAGTTGCTTTGCTGCTTCCAGGTTGTTGCCCAGAACCTCAGCCAGAGTGCTCAGCACCGACACAATCGTTTCTTCAGTCAGATTAGTCCTCGGCTGGCCTTGCCCTCCAGGCAAGATGGCCACAAGGTTCGGCACAGCATGGACGCCTGCAGGAGAACAAGCCTTTACTTTTACAGCACGAGTAAACATCCAGATTTGCTTCTTGGTGAACAAACAACTTACCTAAGAGATCACAATTGCGGCTGTCGATAGCGAGATTCCTCATGGCTCCAGACATTGCCCGAACGACACGATCGTTATTATGGGATAGAAGTTCTGTGATCAAGGGAAGACCCTTTTCCAGACGCACATTGGTCCGTATATACCGACCAAACTGACCAGAAGCAGAAATGCGCGTCATTATTTGATCGAACAAAGCTTTTCGTAATCTTTCCAGCAGGATAATGTTAGATACTGACCGTCCATCGACCAGCACACAGGTTTTGGATGGCACCGGCTGCAGCCTCAAGCACAGAGGGGTTCTTGCTTTCTCTGAGCAGAGATGTGTAAACACGGACTACCTCCGGCTGGTACAACAGCTCGTAACCTGATGTCAAGAAAACCAACAAACAAAGCTTTTAACGTTGAGCTAAAGACATTTCTAAAGGGGTTTGTGTGTGAAAATGTTTTATAACACAACACCTTTATAGCAGAGCTAAAAACCAATATGTGAAGATGTTTTATCCATCTGCTTTGTACAGAGACCTGATAACTGTTAATCGCTTAGCAAAAATAATGGATTGTGAAAAAACAACTGCAAAAAGAAATGAAAAGAAAATGCATTCATGTGCTAACTTTAAAAAAAAAAAGTTTTTTTAGTGCAATTTAAGATCAGCTAAGTCTGTTTTTATGTTTTAAGCTACAATTTTTTTATTTTGAGCAAAGAAAGTAGCTTTTTGTAATTAACTTTAAGCTAACTACATATTTAGAAGTTTTCGATTAGAAATAATTCAGTGATCAAGTTTACATTCTTTTATAAATAGATTATATTCTTAGCTAATAAAAAATCCCGTTTATTCTAAACTTTAAACATGAAGCTTTAGAATCCGTTTTAAAAGTTAAACAGGTTCTTTAATACAAAGAATAGAAGAAAACAAGACATCCTTACAATCTGTCTTTAAACTCTTGAGCCTAAATTTCTAAAAGCAAATTGATTTAACAAAAAAAAGAAAACACCTTTTTTCAACAGTTTTTGCTCTGAGGGGACACAACCAAAGAAGAAGAAGCGTCTGAACACTCGAGTCATACCTTTAGCAGGTGTTGCCTTCTTTGGGAACTCATAAGTATCTGCACTCCCATTATCTCCATCCTTCTTTCCTGCAAGTCATTTAAAAAAAATATTACTTTTTTAGAACTCATGCAATTAAAAACCCCATGCATGACATGAATATCCTGCCTTCTACTTTAATCATTTGCTTCTAGAACAGTGAACATGTAATCTGTGATGCAAGCACCATCAGCATGCAGTGTTGCTTCAGTGATGAACGTTCATGCCCTTATGAGACGAGAAAAGTCCTCGGTAAACAGCCTTTTGTTTCTCAGTTAGTAAGATGAGTGATGGCAGCAGTCCTTTAGCATCCATGACAACACAAAGAGGAAAATCTTACCTTTGGAAAACCACTCATCTAAACACAGCGGAGACAAAGGAAGACATGAAGGAGGGTGGGAGGACAGAAGGAGCAAAGGGGGGGGAGGGAGGGAGGAGGGAAACAGTGGCAAAGTGTGAAAAACAGCAACAGGTGCTTCCGCCACCAGCAAGCTCAAACCAAACAGCAACTGCCTGTCTTTCAAACAGCAGATCTCTCAGACACAGAGGAGATGTTGGCCTTAAGAACATGTCGGACACCGACCTTTGCCCTTTCGTGAACCAAAGCAGCCTCCCTTGTTGGCTGCGGCTGGGCCCTGGTTAATTGGAGCCGCCTCTACGTAGCGTTCGCAGCCGGGGACTTCACGGTGAACCTGATACGAAAGGTTCCTCAGGAGGCAGACGCAATTCTCCACCAACTACAGGAAGAAAAGCAGATACGCGTCCAAGATGACGATAAATACGGCAGTGAGCATTAAGATATTTAGTGGAAAAGGTGAATAGCTTCCAGTGAGAAATGACCTTATTATCCACATCTTTGCGGTTGATCTGTGACTGGACAATGTACATAAGAGAATCCACCAGCCCTGTGCACTCCCTCAGCTTTCGTCTGGCCTCGCTCCGTTCTGAACTGACATTCCTGCAGAAGGAGTTGGAAAAGTTAAGCACATAACTTACCCCCTCATTTTCTCTGCTTTTTAACCTCTTATCTGTCCAATACCTAAGGCAGCCAGCAGTGTTGGTCAAGGCAGTCTCCCACTCCAAATGTCGTGGTTTGCAGCTCTCCTCTCCCCCGATGTTGCCTCTCTCCCACCCAGAATGAGGAACAATCACCTCATCGGCGAGAGCGTGCAAAGCATGGTCCACGATCTCCATCTTCACCAAATCATGGGAGGAGAGGTTCCACAAGGTCCCTACAACACAATTAAAGAATTTAAAGCGCAAATGCAAAAACAAAGGATTTGCAGAGAAAAAAAAACAAAACAAAAAACGAATAACCAGTACATTATGAGTGAATTATGCTGCATATTTTCTTTTTATGCTGCCCACTTCTTGTGCTAGAAAATAATCTTATGTGGGTCTAAACCAGGGAAATTTAAGCAGATTTTTTGGAACATCAAATCATCTTTGAAGTATGCAGAACTTTTTTCACGCCCCCACTTTTACGCAGCATATGGAGAAATGGATGAAATAAACCGTTTTACCCATCAGAACGATCAGAGTGTGACTTTTTTGGGCTGCAACTATTTTTTTTTTCCTTTCTTTCTCCATATTTAGCAAACAATCAACTAACTGTTTGGGAAAGAGATAAACAGACTTTTTTTAACAGTTAATTTAAAACGATGCAGCGCACCTGTGATGGTGTCAGTGAGGTCCTGGTCATTGGTTTTCCTCAGCAACCTGACGAGGGCGGGGACTCCATCGCAGTTTTTAATGGCTATCTTGTTATCGGCGTCTCGTCCAAATGAAATGTTCTTCAACGCGCCGCAGGCTGAATGATGCACGTCTTTACTGGGATGGTCCAACATCGACACCAATGCTGGAATGCCCTTCAGGCGCCGCACTTCTGACTTCACCTAAAATGATTTAAAAAATAAAGACGTTCGAAAATCCAATCGACAGAACAGACACAGTGAATCGTGAATTGTAACCGAGGAATCATCCACCTTATCGTTTTTGAATGTGAGATGCTGAAGGTAGGCAGCAGCGTTGGTCTTGACAGGATCCAGCCGGTAGTTCAGCATGGCTATAACCTCTGGTAGCTCTGGTTGCCTCCATGAAGAGGGAGGGGCCTTTCTCAGCGTACTATCCAGTGAAATCATGCTACTCCCATCTAATGTCATGGGAACCACCCAGGCATAGGGGTCGACTCCCCCCACATCCCCATCCAAAGTGTCTTCACAGCTCCTGCGGGTATCGGTAGGAAACACAGGAATATTTGTTGAGAGATTCCCAATGTGAAGACTACAGATATAGTTTGATATGTTCTGTTTTACCTTAGCCTGCGTCTGTCCATCGCACCCAGTCCCGGCCCAAGGCGCGGCATTGTACCGTAGCCTCCAGGGTGCATAGGTGGAGGCCCCATGCTGTAGTCATCATAGCCCATACTGCGCTGGTCATCCTCCAGAGCATAGTGGTCGTGGCCATACCTCATCTCCAACGCCGAGCCCAAAGCTCTCATTCCCCGACTCACCTGGGGCTGTGCAGCGTACGGGTCCAGGTGCTGACGGCTGGGTGCTCTGTAGCCAGAGTCCAGAGTTCTGTAGCCATCTACAGGCCTGGGAGAGAATAAGGGGAGATAGGAAGTCTGAAATGCATGCCTCTAACCAGCTCAAACATATTCAGTGCGTTTCAGGACAGCTAAATAGTTTTTTGATTGCTTTAAATAGTAACTCTTAGATAAAACCGTTACTAATCTAACATGACATTAGATGACTGCTGGTCACTGATTCACCGGATAGTTGAGTCACCAGCTGCTCAGCATCAATATTCTATCGTAACTATTTTTTTCAATTAGGCTTATTGTTTATACGATGATTATAGCTAGTTAGCATTAGGTAGCTTATCCTCATGCGTCCTCTAACGCTCATCCTCCAGCTAGAAACTGGCTTTCCTTTCCTCTTGCTGCCCCCTTTCTGACCGTCTTCTTCTAACAAGTCCAAATAAAACCCAGGAACTCTACAGAAGGTTTATTGTTGTCGTTTAAATTCCCAAACTAATGTAAATAATTAGCACCAACAGAAAAAAGCAAAAATGAGAACCGGTACAGAGATAGTTCAGGATTTTAAATTGAGGTTCTATAAAAAAAAGGGCAGAAATTGAGTTAATATATCTATTTATTTATTTATATGACCAAACATTTCTTAGGATCTTTAGTATAAACCAAGGGGGGGAAGAAAGTGTAGCTAACAGCCAATAAGGACCCAAAAGTAAATCAGATTTCAGCTATCTTAAAGCCACTTAAAAAAAAAAATAAAACCAAAGTGGTTCACTTAAACGCCATTTCATATGAAGCAGGCCATCATTTACAGACTGATGTACTCAGAAAATGGAGGTATGTGGTGGCTCATCTACCAGAGAGCTTCCTGTGTAAAATGCACTGAGAACAGATCATGTCAAGCTTCAAGCCCAGCTGTTCTCATATCTCAGGAGTCGATCTGATGTTTGTCTGATTATTATACAACATAAGCAGAAAGAGACGACAAAAATAAAAACAAACAACTATGGTTTTTATTACTGCAATCGGTTCAATGTTATAAATAGTTAAATAACGCCTTTGTAGGAACTGAAACGCGATAAATGCTGAAATAAATCTGCAGGGTTATTAATGGTAACCACCGGTGCTTTTTGCATTCATCTTGAAATTTGCCTGCAATGCATGCATGTTTATTTGTGTAACAAATGGAAGCAGAACCCAGAGGTTTCGTTTAAGCTGCCTATGTTTCTACCTGTAACGCTCGTCCATGTGAGAGCCCCTGCTCAGACTGGTGTAGGCCTCCGACGGTGGACCAGTCCGGTACTCTGGATATCCCCCCACGGGACCGTAGTGATAGTTTCGGGGTACAGTCGCGGTGGGGTAGTCCCCAACCCCAGCGGGCCTATAAGGCCTGTCCAGTGTGGCACTGTAGACCCCCATACCAGGCGACATCATCCCATCCATGGACGACTGAGAGGGTGGGACTATACGTGAAACTGGTTTCTTCATCTGACACACAAAGAAGGCAGGAAAAAGTGTTAAAAGGCGTTTATAACATTTCTAAAAAGTAAAAAAAAAGAACAATACATGAAAGTTTTATGGCTGTACCCCATTATTCATCCCCCGGGTGGTTCCTTCCTCAGAAAAGACTGAGTGTACTTCCTGGGATTCATCCTCAGGTGTGTAGCTCTCATCCAGAGCTCCGTGTGCAGGGTCCACCATTCTGTACTGTAACAGGAGCAGCACACCAGTTAAACGCAAACAAAACCCAAGAGATCAAGAGTAAAAACCAGAGAAATAAAGGAATAAAGACAGACCTGTGTGCCGTTTACGTAAGAGTCTGTCAGCTTCAGACGCTCTATGTCTGCATCCCCCAAACGCCCGTTCTAGGAAAGAAAAGAAAGTACTGATAAGATGTTATCATACGTCATTTCAGTTTGTTTTACCCTCAAATATGTCTTTGTAGCGGACACCGTGTGTCCCTTCAACTCCTGTTAAAGCCCAGTCAGAGCCGGCCGACCCCTCCCTGTAAAACAGCACTAGACAAAAAAAAAAAAAAAAAAAAAAAAAAAGAAGAACATGTTGGAATGCAGGCGGTCGTTCTTCTTCCCCCTGCTCTTACATAATCAGCTCTTGCCAAACATTTAAACATCAACCAACATTTTCACTCTGAGGTTGGATAAACTGCCCGAAATATGAAATGCATCATGTGAGCACAGTAGTTGGGTTTGTCAATCTTTTCCAGCCCCTATTCATCCACCCACGGTTACTATCAGTTTCTCTATTACAGAGATGGTGACTAAGAGGAATTCTGATCATCAAATACTGACTCATGACTCACTTTAAGGACTAGGTGTTATGTCTGGAAAAGAGGAAGGCTTGTTGTTCTAAAACCAGGGGAAGTGGAGGCAGTGTTTTTATATCCAGAGGGGCGCACTTCCTCTACTATTTCTAGTTTACCAACTCTGACAAACTTTGCCCTGCTACAGTCACTGCGATTTCCCTGCATCACTGTGACTTTTGTTTTTTTTCTTCTTTCTAAGAGAAGGGCATTTGTTTACAAAACCTAAACCAGTTAAGTTTTATGATGCAACCCTCCACCCTCCTGATCATATAAATAAATGTTAAGAAAAGTTTCTTTAAATTAATCCACGTTTCCTTTCTCTGCACTTGGAAGATATTCCTGTCCTTGTAAAACGTCATCATCTCTGATAACGAAGCCTTCAAGACACAAAATAATCCAGAAACTAAATTTAATCTTTGAAAATAAAGGATAGTTCTCATGATTACCAAATCTTAAGATAAAGTTTACTTTATTTTCACTAAAGTCTACATCAAATCAGAGTCTATCAAAAGGCCTTACTACTAGAAAGACGATGAGATAGCGATGCATTAAAGAAAGAAGTAGATAAATGTTAAGACGAAAAAACACTGAATAATCTAATACTTAAATTGTGTTTCATGACACACAAAAAATAAAGAAGTTTAATTTAGGAACACAGTTTTTTTTTTAAAAAAAAAAAAAAAAGGAAATTGTTGCCTCTGGCTTCTTCCTTTAAGCAAATGAAGCGAAATCCAATGATCTAATAAAGGATCTGACAGCTGCTGTTTGAAAACTTTTGTTTTTCGTCAGCAACAATTTGAATAGTTTTTAATTCGCCTCATCAGACAAAAGATGCAATTTGAATAGATCAGCACAGGGACCAGAACATTTGGATGGATTTTGTTCTAGATTCGAAAAATTCTTTAACACCAAACATTTAGACAGCATGTACATATAAAAACAGGGAACAATACTCAAGACTTCAAGAATAACGGCACATTAAACCCCAGCTTAGAGTTGGGATATAATAAAGTAAAGTGCTAACACCTGGTTAAAAGGGAAAACAAGTCTGGACTTCTTTGAATGCAGAATAAATGACACATGCAGAACCAACGGGGTCATTTCATCATGCTGAAGGAAGAGGGGAACATTCCTGAAACGCCACAACAGCCGACCAAAGATGTACATGGGTGTTAACGAGGACATCCGGTGAGGGACAGAGAGCTGAAGTGTGATGGCCATCTCAAACACGTCGGGAGCCGAAGTATGAAGGCATGCAGCGATATCTGCAAGCAAGAGCGTAAAGAGACGAACTCTCTGCCCACAAACGCACGACGGCACAAGTTTGCTGTGTTTTGATGGAGAGGAGGTGGAGCCGAGGAGAGAAGGCAAGAATGACTGATGGAAAAGAAAGAAAAAAACACTGGTATGATGTGGATAAAGGGAATCCGTGAGGATGGAGATGAGGAAGCAGACGGAGGATGGGGATGTTTTGGGTTCTTCAGGGCGTGTTACCTGTGTGTGAGGGAAGGGGTGACCCAGGGCTGTAGGGCTGGTGGCAGGGAGGCCCGCTCTCCTCCTCTCCTCCTCCAGAGCCCGGGTCAGCTGTTCAAACTGCACCTCCTGCTCCCTGACTGACTCCAGCAGAGCCGCTGCGTTCTCACACTGCTCCATACACACTGAACAGCCCCGACGGGTGAGAGGGGGCATTAAATACAACAGTAGAGATACAAGGAGAGGGGTTTGAAATTTAAAACTGGCAGCCCAAGAAACCATGGAGATGAACACCCAGTTTAGCTTTAGATACTTTTTTGGAGTGAAAATCATCTCTAGTGACTCCAGGTCTCCCAGAGCTCTGCTAGTTCACAGATGGCACAAAATAACGGTCTCATTTTTACCCTCAGCAACATTAAAAACAATCATTAGGAGATGATATCTGACAATTGCTCCAGACTACAGTGGATTATTGTACCATTCCTTTGGCAAAAAATATAGACTTCCAAGGTAATCCCCACTCCTACACTTTAATATTAAAATAAAATACTGAAAACTCAGAGTTTGCCTATATTTAAGAAAAAAAAAACCAAACAAATTAAAAACGCATCAAAATAAAGATAGTTGAAATACAGTTATGGACAAAAGCTTTTGCTCAGACTGAATCCAGTCACCTAGAATGAAATGCGTGAGTCTGAAAACACATTTAATGGTTTAAAGACTGAATTTAATTGCTTTCAGTGTATTTCCATTAACTACACTTTTAGGTCAATAATTCAAACCCCTTTTCTGTTCGACAACCCGATCCGTTAGTTAGAGGGTAATAATATTCAGCTTCAAACGGCTTTTTCTTCTCAATAAAATCATTGTACTAATTTTAAGAGAGGCAGCAAAATTATTAAAGTTGCATTTGTTTCCAAAGTCACTCTGCAAACCTGATCTGCAGACTTTAAAGAAACCGAACTATTAGTTTTGAAATATAAACACAGCCTCTCGCTTATAACCAGAGAAATAAAATGCAAACTCAATGCATTCATCACTCCATTTTTTGTTTTTATTTCTAACAGATCAATGTCAGAGGTTTGATGTTCACAGTCTACATTTCCATTACTGAGAATTTACCACTTTAAACCCCGAAGAAAATAAAGTTTCAGTTCTGACATTTTAAAAGTTCCAGTTTCAACAAAACACCATCGACATTTAGGAGAAAAGCTGCAAAGGTTGCCCTGCAAACTCACGATGCATCAAATCACAAATGTTTTCCCCAGTATTAACGTCTGCAGGAACGGTTCCACAATGCGATGTTTGAATGCAATTGTTCCAAGAGAATTAGCAGCAATGCATAACTCGATATAAAACAGTATGGAGTTAAAGCTACAGCTGGATGCTGCAAGCATTATATACCTGAGCAGGTAACCTGACTTAACTTAGCATTTAAGGTAACCTTATCGGCCAGTGTTTAACTATAGCAGGATGGCTAAAACTGTTTGCACCTTTCAAACAACTAAAGTAAGCTAGTTTATTTGCCTAGCCATTTCCCTTAATCTACGTATTAGATTTAAAGCATAAAATAACATATGGCAGGAATTTTAGCAGCAGAAGAACAAGTATGCAGCTATTGTGTAAATTGCTTCCAATCAATAGACTGGCTTCTTTATGGAGGTTATCATAGTGTCAAAATGACCTGAGCCGTGTGCAGAGCAGCAATAAGAGAAACTCAGACATGTCAATAGTACTTCCAGTTAATGCACAATTATAAATAAAACAGCATGTTGATTTTTCTTCTGCATACCGTTTGGTTCTGCATTCAGATCAATTAAGCTGCACAAAAGTTGTCAATTTGAGGCTTCATTTATAAGAAACTATATGTTAGAAACTGTTTATAGGCTAATTTACTCTGTTAGATGAAACAAGAGTAAAACGTCTATAAAAAAAAAAAAAAAAAAAGGCACAAAACCACAGAAAAGATGTGACCAAAACACACCGAATCAAAAGGAGAAGTGCAAATTTCTCACTGTGGTTTAAGCAAACAAAACATCTGAAATCCCGTACATGAACCTTCACCTGTAGGCGTGGTTTGGTAGAAGAGGTGAGAGATCACGCTGCGCTCAGAGACGGGGCTCTAGTGGAACATGTGTGGAAGGCCTCTCCAGCATCCAAGCAAAAACAAGAGGGGGGGGGGGGGGTGGAGCAGGATGAGCTGCAGAGAAGGACCAGGAGAACAACAGAGAAAGAGCAGGAGAAATGTTTTCAGTGGGAGACTCCAAGTTAGAAAAACAACAACATGGTGAGAAAAAGCGGACATGCGTGTCAGCAGGGCTGTGTTTGCACTGTGTGCAGAAAAAAAAAAAAAGCAGGGAGATGCTCAGCAGTCCCAGCCTTTAGACACACCCTGTATTTACTCAACGTTTAGCCTGCATACAGTAGCTAGCTGTGGGAAGCTGACCAACCTGCAGCTCGTTCTTAGCCAAAGAAAATGTCAGCGTCAGCAGAAAAAGGAAAGTATCTATTGAAATAAACTCCTATGATTTCTGTCTCCAGTACGATCTTGATTTTTATCATTTTAATAAAATGTCTTTCTTAAAAAAAAAAAATAAATAAATAAATAAAAAATAAAAAAAACAGCTTGGTTTTTCTCAGTTAACTGATTAAATTGCTATTTATCCGCTGCCCGGTCTTACATGTCATCATGTCTCAGACGAAGAGAGCCAAACAAGTGCACCATAGAGACTCTGATGCCCTTATCTGTTGCTCCACGCTTCGCCGCAGCAGCCTGGCTCCACAGAGGTGAATCAACCATGGATTGCCACATATACCTGCCCGACTGGTTCAACCAGATGAGGGAGGGGCAGCGGCTCGATTCCTGTTTTTTCCATCTCCCTCTGCTTATGGTCAACAAGCACAGACATACACTAAAGTGTGAGGGGTTCAGGGAACCAATGAGGGCGTTTACACTTCAATCAGCAGGTGCTCTGGAATCCGACAGTCCGAGCACTAACAAGTGCAAATGGTGAGACAAGCAGAGGCATAATGAGAGCAAGAGATGGTGATGAGTGACTCACAGTTTCAACCCATCAGATTGAGCAAGTCCCCCCCCCCCCTCTCAGACTCCACAACCTCCCTACAGGGCACCTGTTACGACATAGTTATAATTTTACCAGGAAAAGCTCCAAGTGCATCTTTATCGTGGAATCAAATGACACAGTATTCTCGGTCGGGGTGTGGCAAGTGGGAAATTCTTTGTAAAAAAAGAAAGAAAAGGTGGGTAGTCGAATGGGAAAAAAGGAGTGGCATCAAATTTCCCAAGGAGGGAGGAAAAAAAAAAAAAAGTAATCAACAACCACAAACTAGATTTACATGGGGAATAAGAGCGACAGACAGGAAGACATGATGTCACAAACCCAACGCTCAGCTGGAGTCACGGCCTCCTACCTGAACAAATACCAAACCGCTGCTCTGCTTCACACATGACCATATTTGGTCAGAGCCAGGAAAGGGCAGATTTGATCCACAGACAGATGGGGCAGAGAAGAACAGCAACAAGCAGAAAGTTCTCCCCTCTTAGGTAGGAAAACAAAGGGAATGAGAGGCTAAACATTAAGATAAAACGCTGGTACCGATAATGGAGATAAGGTGGGGCTGGACGAAAAGAGGGATAATAGCTAATCTTGCATTCCTGCCATTGTCTTGGGGCAGTTCAACCCAACAGCCCACCCACCCCTTTCATGAAAACCAGTGAAACACTTAAGGACAAGCGGCTAATCATCATTCGGCTATCAGTGTTTACTTTAGTGGCCTTTTGAGGCAAGTTAAACGGTCGCCGTGACACAAGGGGAAGAAAATAAAACCCCACTACGCATCTCATCAGCCACCGTTTCAACCATCTATAAGCTCCATACAAAGAAAAATCAGCTTCCAGAAGATGAAATATATAACCCATGATTGTTATTTCTTGGCAGGCGTATTAGGGAGAGGGATTTTGTAAGAGTGTGTGAGTGACTGGAGCCTGACCGCAGGCAGGAGGGAATTTGCAGCTGTCAGTCTGGGAGGTTGGTGGGAACAATGTGAAGTTTGTGCAACTGACAGAACAGATACAAATGTGAAAAGAGCCGGGGAGCAGAGATAACATCAGCAGACACATGTGAGTAAGCCTGTATGCGTCCATCTAAAGAGGATAAATTTGGTTCCTACTTGGATACCAACAACTTTTATCCTACACCCCCCTCCCACACACTTCTCTCTCTCTCTTTTGCAGCTGTTAGTTTTGGCCTTGAAAGTTAGAAACGTGTTTCGCCAAACAATGAAAACAATCAATGTAGTCCCATTGCCCTGACCCTCCCCTTTCCCTTCTCGCCAACTTCCTGAGAAACAGGATGTTATGAATTCGACATCAGAGATGAGCTTCTGGCTCCCCGAAAAAAACAAACCCCAAACAAATTCCACGACAGAACCAATACCTATAAAGCCCCGAGCAAATGAGGCCATGATAGCTTTGTGCCCTGTGTCCATTACAACAATAGCTCAACCACAACACACTTCCTGCGCTGCTAAAACTATTCTTCATTCGTATAAACCCTAAAGATCCCACTTTCCAAGCCAAACCCTTCTTAAATATAAGCTTAATTTAGTCGACATATCCAACAACAATATTTCCATGATGATCGCCTGAATATATAACAACCAAATGTAGCAGAAACTGGCCAATTTATCAGAAGTAGATATTCAAAAACAAGCATCAGTCAGATCATATGCAGAAGACTTTCTGAATTAAGATGAATTTAAATAGACCAATCATTTTTATACAAGCAACAACATGTCAGATTTATTTTGTTTTTACATATAGTCACACTTTGTCCTTAAAGACTCCCAACAGTGCGTTCTAACTTTTGAAGGGAACAAGAGCGCACAGAGGAAGGGTCACGCTCGCCCGTCCAAAGCATGACAGTAACAAAAGTTCAAAACGACAAGCACGTTGCCTCCGAGGTCAACAACATCTGATTGAACCCTGACACACCACGAGTCAGATACTCCCATCTGATTCTGCAGCCATCAGTCAGCATGACTCACTTAACCCTGTCAGAAGACATCTGTGACCGCGCGACCGTCAATGAAGCCTTTGTCGACTTAATTAGACCTCAGTTATTAAAATAAGAGCTTGCCACCTGCTGAAACAAGAGATTCCCCGACAAAACTGCACATCTGTTCATAGGATTTCAGGTAAACCGATACTGAAATTTGATGTCTAGCCAGCGTGATGCTAAAGCTGAGCAAGACTAGTAATGAGATTGAAGCTTTACCCCACTAATCCACTTAGCTCTCAACACATACACATGTGAAATTAACATGTACGCACATATGCAGACACCCACTGCTAGGACTCTTTATGGATTAACCCTTAAAAGAGCAGACACAATCACAGGCTGTGTTCAGAGCATGTGTCAGCAATCAAACAGTGGCTTGGAGACAAGTCGCCAGGAAAGCCCGGCGTGTGCTGTTATTAGAGGCGGCACCTGCAGATCAACAACAGACCTGAGCTTGTTACACCTATAGTTCAAACAGCCTCTACATAAACATCAACCAGGACAGCGCTAAAGCTTAAATTGAAGTCTCTAAACCACAATGTATCCTACAGGTCTGCATGAAACTTGTGTTTAAAAAAAAAAAAAAAAAAAAAAAAAAAAAAAAAAAAAAAAAAAAAAAAAAAAAAGAGGAAAATGGCCAGCTAATACGCTCACATTCATGACGGTTATCCCCACCCATGTTTTTTTTTTTTTCCCTTGACAAAACAAGTTCACACAAGACCTACCCGACAGGTTATTGATGATCTCTGGCTTTTCGACAGACCACCGCCGGTAAAGTGAAAAGGATTTTACTACTACTAAAAAAAAAAAAAAAAACGAACAACAACAACAAAATCATGCCTTTATAGGCATATTCATTTCCCAAAAGATGCCATCAGGTGTGATCAAAGCTTCATAAACCCTTTGAATTTGAGAAAATACCATTTTCGTTTCCATTTATTTTCTTGGCTATTAAGTTAATCATTAAGATTAACTTCCAAACACTATCCACGATGTGCACATGCCTCTGGAGACATCAATCACACAACTGATCAGACTCCAGGAACAGTGTGGAAATTTGGATTTCTCAGTATTTTCTTTAAAAAAAAAGCTCGTTCTTCTGGTGAATGCATATCAAAATACCCTTAGGGTCAAAGTTGATTTCTGTAAAAAAAAAAAAAAAGTCACTGGATTGTTAAAGTGTTCACCTTTACCAGCTGATCATATCAAGTATTTCGCCTCTTATTATGTAATCAACCCCAATAAACACAATGTATCCTCATTTTTGAGACCATTTTGTAAGCAGCTGCAGGCAAATTGGGTAAATCGCTTCCCAGTTGCGTTTTTATTGCGAGCGTATATTTTCCGATAGCATCTTTAAAAAGACGAAACGGGTAAGATTTAAAATAATCATGGGCTCGACTGTTAAAATGGGCCAAACGTGTGAGATGCATATAGAGCTTTGAAGCCGAAGCGCGAACCACGTCGAAATACAAGCATTTAGCAATTCAGTGATTTATAGGAATCAAAGATTATTTACCAATATGGGTCATGAGCGCCGGAGAGGATAACGTCAAACTGAAATCAATAAACTCGACTGATATAAATGAAGACATTGTGTAATTTACTTGCAACAATCGCTGCCCCGTTAAAATGGATAAAAATCAGCTCAGATGGATGCTCGCTCAGCAGCAACATGACCTGGATTGGTCGTCTTGCAACGTTAGCATCACAATAAACCGTCCGAGAGCAGAGCTAGCGTTAGCATAGCAACACAATATTCGCTAAATAATTTAAAAGGAAAGGCCAAATGGGGTTTATAGCGAATCCACCCATGTATTTCCTACCATGTCCGGTGGGGTTGATTTGTCTTTTGTGTCGCACAGTGCATTGCGAGGTTAATCTTTATAAACTTTTATATTAGCATGCTTAGCTAATGTTAGCCACCAAGAGTCGTGCTCTTCTGTCGAATAAGCGACCACTCCTTACCAGCGCTGCAGTGTCCTTTAAAAATGTGCCAGCGAAGAAGGCAAAAGAGCAAATTACACCCAAACATCTGGGAATAATTACGGATTCACTCACCTGCTCAGGGAAAATTAGCCCCGACCCCTTCCAGGCTACTCCGTTTTTAGTGTTTTCTACCCAGTCTCCCCCTCCTTCCCCGTCCTGTGGGTCAGCCTTTGGAAAAACCAAGCAACATAAGAGTTTTCTATCAAATGGAGGGCGGGATTTAAAAAAAAAAAAAGTTTACGGTAGACAAGGCGCACTTAAAAATCTATCGTACAGGTGTGTTCAGTTTTCCGACACAGATTACCAGACAGGGCTCAAGCTACCTGTCTTAACCAAACAACGCTTTTGTGAGCAGGTCGGAGGAGTGAAATGTAAAATAGGGGGATTTAAATTCAGTTTGCAGTGCCGCCTCTGTCTCCTCCCACAGCCTGTATTTCCGGCTCTGAACTCACACTGATGTCATTTCATTGATTGCTCAAGAAGAACAATAGTCATGGAGGAAGCAACAACATTCCACACTAACACGAGAAAATGTATGATACATTGAAAAAAGACAAAGAAAATAACTGTTCTTTTGTGAAAAAAAACAGATTTTCTTTTCTTCACAGTCATTTTTACAATGTTCAGGGATATCCTGTTTGTTTTCAATTAAAGTTAAATATTAGATTATAGATTTTAAATGTTAAAAATGTTTTTTTCATGAATAAAAATATAAGGTGATTCATACATTTATGTTCCTTAAATAAAGGCCAACTGTTACCCTGGAAAAAGTTTTACAACTTGTCTGTACTCAATTAATATGCTGTACTTTTTATATCTTTATTTGTAAAGATGTCTTCAAAACAATATCCAATAAGAAAAAAGAAACTGCAAAATAATTATCTTTAAATAAACCTTACAAACTCTTTACAGTTGTGACTCAAACAAAAGGCAGAGTGAAAAGAGGAACAATGCAAGGAATTTCCCCTCCCAAGTTTCCTTGACAGCCCCCCTCCATTTCTCTTCAGAACAAGAAATAGTGGAGATAAAACAAATATTTAGAAAAAAAATAGTTCAACCCTCTCTAGATGCAATGTGGAAAAGTATTTATTCATGACAGAATATCCAACACTGAACAGACACAGGTTATAAACTATCAACAAGTAAAACCCTGAAAACCAAGCAGAAACAGCAGAGGTAGTTTGTTTATAAAGGAAAATTAAAAAAAATATAAAAATTGCTGGCAATATTCCCTACTTGTCTATTTTTACTATTCACTATGAAATGCATAAAACTAAGCTGAACAGCTCAGGACGTCTTAGAGGATTCTTTTATACAAAGCATCTAACATGCCCAGGTTGTAGATTCAAGACCAATCGTAATCCTCTAAATCTATCCAAATTCTAAACAGGGGAAATAAACTCTAAGAACATTGGTTAAATGTTCTTCAGAGTCTATTTGACAGTGACTATTTCTTTTATTTTATATATTTTTAACATTGTGACACTACATTTCAGTAAGTTTTGTACTTTCCTCCTGTCTAATTTTTTACATCATGTCATAAAATTTATCTCTTGTAAATGAGAACCTGTGTCTCAATTAGCCCCAAAACAGGCAACTCAATTCTTATAACACACATCTTTCAGTTTATAGGTATCACTAATAAACAGTGGGAATCATATTTAAAAAATATTGTTCCATTATTTCTGCAGGAAATAAAGGGGCATTTTGTTTAAGAAACTTTTTCAAAATAAGGTTTTCAAGAGTAGAACTTTAAAAAAGACTCTAAACAGTAATTTGAAAAAAAAAAAGATTTTTTTTGTATGTATAAATGTATAAACAAAAGCTATAAAAACATGGCGATTTCTCATTTGTTTTAGATTAAATAAAAACAAAAATCTTTCAAAATTATCTTATTTTGAATTGTCAGCTTTAATTTCTATATTTTCTTTTTAATTCTGATTCTTCTCTTTCATAACTGGTGGAGGTTTCGACTGAAGGGTGGAGAAAGACACGTTTTTCTTGGTCTGCATGGCTGTTCAGCATCTCTTCATACGCCTTTGTGTAAGCCAGATTGATACCGTGTAGAGTTCAAACTGAACTACACATATCGATCAGCGAAGCCTCATGTAGAATAAAAACAATTCTTAAAGGTCATTGGATACCTGCCTTCCATGTCGTGTTTTTAACCAATCACAGCAGCAGAACAGAGGTTCCTATTCAACCAACCTGACATAGGCTTGACCCGAATACCCCAAATTGCTAAGGACGGTTTAGCCACAGTGAAAGTGTGTCAACTGTCACCATAATAAGTGCTATCTGAGTAGTACTGGCAGTTAGGAAGGAGCTAGGACCAAACAGGAAGCAGTATGCTTCCAATCAACCATTCAGCTAGTAGAGACCTCCTGACGTTCCTAGCCGCAGCTAGGAGCTACACGGTTAGCCACATCCAGGCCCAGCACCACCTCACGGAGTTCAATAAAAAAATAGTATTTGTGCATATCATTTATAGCATCTACTTTGTGTGACAACTGCAAAGGGTGTAAAACTTTAAACGTTCTGGGTTTTAGCTGTTCACTAATTTGTTTAATCTTTTTTTTTTTCTTAGTTCTTTTCCAGAGAGCTGTAGTCCCAGTTTGACCAGTGGGATTCATGTGCTTGTCAGTCATGTAATTACATTCGTTCCCACAAATAAACAGAGAAATTCAGATCTTTTTTTTAAGTCGCTCAAAATTTCACTCTGTGCACCCATACTGGCAGCACAGCTTTGCTCTCATTCACCCTTATGCATCGCCAACCCTTAAGCTGCACCTGAACAAGCCTTTACTTATTGACAACATAGAAATCCCTTGCTCCTGTTGCTGCATTCACTTTCAATGGGAATGTATCGTCAGGATGCTTTTTTGCTTGCTTGTTTTTTTTTTAAGTGCTTTATATGTAAATTCCCAGTAGAATGTTGTTTCAAAAGGTCATTATTGTCTTATAATGACGCAGTACTGTTTATATGGAGGAGTTAAGAACAAAAGAAAGACTTAGGACCTTCAACTTTGTGTCTAAGCTGACTAATAAAAGACACATTTGTCTTAGAACAGCAATATGAAACAGGACGGTACCCCTTCTACATTCAAGATAGATGCTATTCACGTCAACAGTAGTAAAATGTTCCATTTGTAGCAGTTCAATATTATATGTAGCATTAAATCAGTAATGCAGGTTAGGTTCAGGTGTCAGTGGTCAGATGATATGTTTCAATGCCTTGTATGTAGTCAGAACAGCTTTTATATCACTGTTATGGTTGTATTAGTAGCTGTAGGAGAACAAGCTGTTCCGAGCACAATAAATATGCTGTTGGAAACATCAATGTAGAGCAATAGAAACATGTCTTTGCACCAGTCCTGAGAGGAAGGCCTGCTCCAGAAGTGTGGAGTCTGTAAAACGTGTATAAGAAAGGCAACTTATAAAAGTTAGTTTTAACTTATAACATTTTTAGAAAAAGTGAGAACATGAATCCTAAAAAAATAAAATAGAAAAAAAAGCTAACTGCCACAATCTCAGTTCAGCTTTTGTGCTCACATGGTGACTTTCTCTCAGAAAAACATTTTTTAACACTAGAGCTTATCAAAATTCTCTATTTGAAAGGGGTTTTTTTTGCCTAGAATAATATCAGGATACATTTCTCTCCACAGGAAAGTACCCTCATTCATATTTCATTGTTTGTCTTCATTTTAGTGACCAATTTGCACACACTGCAACCATCTAATAGCACATGCTGGCACAATGCAACTGTGTGTTTCCAAACAAACATACATAGATATATATATATATATATATATATATATATATATA
>JAUZNJ010111276.1:0-20080 GCA_034780135.1 Jordanella pulchra | reverse complement strand
ATATATACAGTTTTGTTATGTTGGTTTTTAGGAAGTGTTATAAATTAGCTTCTTGCGTTTTTTGCAGTGGTCGAACAAATCTTACATGTTTTGCATTTTCATTTCAAATTTAAAGCTCACAAGTAAATGCAGCAATTTAAATATAAAAATTGTCCTATTTAAAAATTGTCCTATTTAAAAAATATTGAACTACAATAGATACTGTTTGAAATTATTTCATTTTAAATAACTAGTTCTTCATATGACAAGTTCATCTGAACCAGAACTTTCTTGTTTACGTTTGGTTTATCTTAATTAATCTTGTCATTAATTACACTTTTTGTTCGGTTGTTTGTTTAAGTACCTTTTCATTATTCTTTATTACATTACTGGGTGATTTGATACTAGGATAAGAAATATGGATTTCCTACATTAAAACCTAAATATAGCAAAGATCAGAGAGGATATATGAGAATAAAATAAGTGCGGATTAAAAAACAAACAGTAACTAATGACTAACTTCTCTTCTACTTATTAGAATAATGCTTCCTTATTTTATATAAGCCTCCTCAATAAAACCTCATAAAAACAGCACATTTGAATTTAAAAGTTTACATAAGGCAAAGTTAAGACCCAATTAACAAAAACATATAATTGTAAAAAATAAATACAGATGAATACTTACAAAGAGGCCTCCCCCGATGAGCCCCCCCATTAGCCAGACTTGCAGGGAGATTTGACCAGTGTTTAGTTTCTGTCCATCGGGGAAGAAGAGCAGCAGGTTGGCGATCATGCAGATGAAGGCCGACGGCAGCAGTATCAGGCCCACCAGCCGGGCGCATTTTCCAGTACAACACATCCTGTCAGATTTATATTCAGTTCGTTCCTGAGCCTAAAGATTTGTCTGCTCTTCTTTCTCTGATCACCTCCAGGAGCTCAGAGCAAATTAAAGAGGGATAAAAGTGAGGAAAAAACCCATAAACGGCTGTGAACAAGAGAGAGGAGATCACCACTGCTGACTCTGACGAGGTGAAAGTCAAACACAGTGACGGTTACAGCAGGAAGGGGAGAGGGAACAAAGGCCAAGAGTCGGCGTGACTGCCCCTGCCTGATCAGATACTGTCACCTGCCTGTTAGTTCAATATACAGATGCTAACGTTTAAGGAAGGGAAGCAGTCATGTTGAAAAAAAACCTCAATGAAATCCAAACTAAACAGAAAAACGGACCAATGGATTGTGTTATCCCTGCTAAACACCCTTTGATACCCCCTGAGATTATTATCACTCACGTTGTTCGATCGGTGGGTCGTTACAAACCCATATGTGCATCTAATGTGTCTATCTATGCAGGTGATGTTTTTTAGATACACAGAATGTGATAAAAGAGACAAATCTAGAGACTTAAATGAAGGAATTGGAAATGCTTCACTGATTTGAAACAAGGACGACATTCAGATTAGAACGAAACAAGCCGATCATTAACACATAGTTAACACATAGTTTAATAATAGACTGAATGATGCTATTGAGATGTATGTTATTTGACCTTTAACTACCTCTTTAATCGTGTGCAGTCTCAACTATTCAAGTGTGAAAATGTGCAGCTCTGTATTTATACATTTATAGTCTTAAAGTTAAAAATATTCACTTACTTTTTAAAATAAATCTTCCCAAATATTTAAATGGGGAAGTAAATAGCTGTGTGCTCATTAAAGCTATGATTTTCCCATACTTTTAGATGATGACATACGACAAGGGGACTGATAGTTAAAATCTTATCATTTTATTATATAAACTGAGTTGTACAGTAGCTGCAGATATTGAGTTGTTATCTAGAACTCGGAGAAGTTATCAACTCCACCCATGTGACAGAACCTCTCCAGTGGATCCATGGTCGGTCATTTTAAAGCATCGTTCTATCCCATTTGAATCTCCACTTCCACAACATTAAGGCAGCAATGAACTTGGTTATTTTGGCATCCAGCGGGTGGATTTGGACCCATCCACTAGGAAAGATTGGGCACTTATTGGTTATAAAACTATCATGGCCTGTTGTTAAACATGAAATTGTGTGTTATCTGCCTACATGAATAAATTAATAATTTCTAATCACTCATAAAGACATTTTTGGGAGGAAACTCTTCTTTGTCTAACCAAGATTCATGTAAAAGCATAACATGAAGGGAGTGATTAGGAATAAAGAATAAATAATTAGACCATCTAAAAATATAATAATAAATTTTTAAAAAAAGCAAATAAAAGACCAAAGATCTTTCACAAAAACAGGGTTTAGCTTTGTTATCCCTACATATTTAAACAAAATACAGCCGATGCTTAATAAAACTTTCGGTTTAGAATGACATTTACTTTGGTAACTTTATACTTAAAACAGATTAAGTAGACATTTGAGTCCTCGTGAGTCAATGGAAAAATAAAGGATCACTAGTTTGGGTGGTAGAAAAAAAATATCCATCTGAAAATATTGCAAGTTTAAATCAGCCTCTTTGGCACAAACAACTTAGAGAAGAGCAGTTCACAACCACAGAATGTGTCAGAAATGTTTATCAGCATCATTTTATTGATTGACCAATCCCTGTAAGGCAGATGTGTGTTGATCTTCAGGAGTTTTATGATTTGATAAAAAACTTTGACTTCCCTAAACTTGACCATATCTACTGTCAGATTACCCTTTGAATATTTGATTAAACTGTGACTTTTACAAATAAGGTGTGATGATAAAAGCAAAATAAACTCTTCAAATCTTACACTTGATAACAACAATAATTATTTTCTCTGCAATGTATGGTGCTTTGGTAAAAGCAGAATTTATTTAAAATTGCATAGATTTTCTAGGCCTCCTGACGTTTCGTTGCTAAATGATGCTATAAAGTATTTTTTAAATTAAACTAGAGACTTGATTTGAACGTTTTGTTTGGACATAAAAAAGCAAGAAAGCTGTTTAAAGATGTCATTCTTAACCTTAAACAAACCAAATAAAACACTGAAATATTTCAAATACTTTTTATTTTACCTTATTTACTTTGGTTTTCATGCGTTTTTTTTTCAATACCAAAGCGTTCGTCAAAATCCAACTTAGTATTAATAATAAAGATTATAAGGCGGACATGAATACAAACATACTGCAAGAAGTTCTAATCTAGATCCAAAAAGCATTTAATGAACTTTTTAAATAGTTTGATAATTTAGTAAAAGTTTTAATGTCTGACTTGCAAAACAATAAAAAAAAAAGAAACAATTTTTTCTAAATATATGCGAGTTATAGATTTAACAAATACAGTACGTAGTCGGTGGAAAAGGGCTCTGGAACATGAACATAATAAAATTATATCCTGCCAAAGACATACAGTGCATCACCAAAGGACAAGTATCCTATAAAATACTTACCAGCCGTCTGAATGCACATATTGAATTATAATACAACCCATGATGCAATTTTTGTTCATTCAAATAGAATTAGGAGTATCAATTATTTACCTGCTTCAGATAAACCTGATAGCTATAAGGCAATAATGTTTTTGAATTTATTAATCAACAACATATAATGAGTTTTACTAAAGCACACGCAGCCTTCAGAGGTGGATATTCCAGGTCCAGAAAGTAAAAAGCTTGTACAAAGATTAGTTACTACAATTTACAGCTTCACACAGACTTGGGGGGGGGGGTAATAAACTGCTTAATATAACGAGATGGTGGGAAAATAGGCAGGGTTTTTTTATTTATTTATTTCTACACACAAGAAATACAACAAAGAAAAAATTACAATAAGAACACAAAAATGAGTAAAGTAAGGCAGAAGTCAATGAGGCTTATCAACATCCCACCTCCAGAAAAACAACAAAAAGTACACAATCCTACACAGGATTCACAAAACACACAGAGCCAATCAATTCAGGCAAATGCTCATACAGGAGTTTTAACTTTAAGTCATTTACTACATCAAAATAATGCTATAGGTGTGTCCACAAGATGCATAATATCTGATGTGAAGCTGAAAACGACTCGCTCTGTGCAAAGGTAAATGCAAATGAGTGGCTTGTGTTGTTGGATGACTATGAAATCAAAGGATGTGCACAAAATATTGTTTGATAAATGGCGGCCATTCAGCATCATATAAATCTCTCAAAACAAAAGTACGTATCAGAATATATTCAGAGGAAAAATATTTAAGAGCTGCAAATTTGAGAACAAGGATGAACTTGTTCTAACAAATTTCTTCCTTGGGAGAAAGATTTTGATCAAATAAGCTGCAAAGGTTCTTCCTCCACACAGTATTGGAGTAATTTAAAGATGGTCTTTATGTAAATAAAACCTTACATTAATTTGACAAGTATCCATATATCCCATCAGACATTCCTATAGAAATCTGTGTCTACTGGACTCATATTCACATAGCATAGCAATCCTTTGCAGAGTTGGGCCAGGAGGATGACAAATGCAAGCGTCTCAAATAAAGCATTCCAGAAGGCAAACGTGTACAGAGATTTATTACAGTAAAGACCGTCTGCAGCTGAGGGGTCGTAGTTTGGCTGATAGAGTGAGAAAACCCACACATCACCTGAAAGATATGCAGGACAAAGGCATAAAGTTAGATTGTGTAAGAAGAAATCTGGTTTCCTGTAGAGCAACTTTTAAATAAGACAAAAATTAAAAAAAAAAAAAACAAGCTATATTATAAGATAGAAATAGGGAAAAAAACGGATGTGTCAGAATTAATGCTTTCAACAGATTGAGGAGTAATAAAAGAGGCTGATAAGCCCTTGGAACAGGAGGAAAATAAAATCTTATGTTTATGAAAGGTGAATCCAAGAACGTGTAAAAAAAGAACAGCAGAGATCTAAGGAGGAAGCTTTGAGGAACTCCACATTTAATGAAGACTTTAGTTGGATTGAAGTCATATAGCGAGATTTAAAGTGTCTTGTCTGTTAGTTCAAACAACCAGGAGTAAAACTGTACCTTAAAAAAAGGCAAAGAACCAGCACAGACATTAGGAAAAAAGCTTTCGGTATTTTTCGTAGTACCTAGCAGGATCCAAATGATGATAAACAGCCCTGAGAAGCACTGCAAATAGACTTTGAAACCTCGGGGAGGCTGTCGCAGACGAGAAGCACCATTCTGACAAGGAAGCATCCCCAACGAAATCATCAACAGGGAGAGAAAAGACATCCCCAGCAGATATTTGGGGATGTTAGGCTGCTGAGGACAGTCCCAGAAATACACAAAACCTAATAACAGAAGCGTTAGGTCAAAGAAAATAACAAGCTAACATTTATAAAAAGGAAATTGGTGGAAACAACCTTCTTGCCTATAACTGACCATGGAGATGTGTCGTACATAAATATGCTGCTCACTGTCTTACAAGACTTGATGATGTGTACTATAAGGTACTAAGATTTGTTGGCAACCATTGTTTTCTCTGCTACAAAGTTAACTGGCCCTCACTCTCTGCCCGACACCTTGCTATATTATATTTCTTTATTTCATTTTATTTTATTTTATAGTACTTCTTCTTCTTTTTAATCTCGCACTGAATGGAAGTCCAAAAGCTTGTTGTATCCACTGTAGAATACGACGACAATAAAAGCTTTCTGATCTGATCTAATTCTGCTCACTGGTATGTTTTTATCTATAAAACTATTATCGGTGCTCTTCCAACATTTTTGACAATTCTGTTAACAAGAAATTTAGTAATTTATATGTTGTAACTTATATGCTGCTGTCCTCTTGGCCAGGCATCGTTTGCAAAAGAATTTTTATATCTCAATAAAAGGCTAAATACAAAAATAAATAAATACTTCACCAACCGAAGATCCCTCGGGCCACAGTAACAACAGCCCATATTACTGCAGTTGTAGCTGTAAAAATTAGACGTGTAGTGTTACAAACTTTTATTTGCACACCTGTTCACCAGTTTTACTTAAAAGATAAATAATAAAAAACATAAAACTACACACCTTATAATAAAGTATTTAAGCAGATAAAACAGTATATATAACCCGGTCAACTGTAACATTATTATCAATGTTTTGGAGAGCTGTCAAAATACCAGTGGAAACTTTTAAAAAACAAACTGAGGAGCCTAAAGTAGTTTCAGTTCTTACTGTGAATGAATCACTATGAGAAGATTGTTTCTGACTTTTCTGTTGCTTTTTTTTAAGTCTGTCAGAAAAGTCGAGTCAACAAACTAAAAACATCTTAATAAAGGATAAGAAAGTGTCAAAAACACAAAATTAAACAAAATTAGATTTCATTTTCTAATTAACACTAAATATTACAGACAAGAGAATTGTTTTCTAAATACTCAGCTTACCTGATGGTTTTGGCGCTCTTGGTGGTGGGGGGGTCAGGTTAAGCTCCCACACTGTTCCAACAGTTACTGTCACTGCTTGACCTGTAGGTGGTGCTAAGTATGGAGCATGTATTGCTTAATTGGACTCCAGATTTGATCAAATTAACACAATAATATGTTTTTAAGCAGAGTGAGGTCAAATGTGCTACTTGTCCTCAGATCTCAAGTCAATCAGATCCATGTAATGGGCTGGACGATAAGGATTAAAAATCTAATTTTTTTTGTCCTACAAAAGCCGAATCGTTTTTCTTTTTAACTTAATTTTAATAATAAAAAAGTCAAATGATGCACATTACTTTCAAAAACTATCTTTTATTTCAATTATCCGCTTTAGGAGCCGATTCTACTTCAAAGGTCAACAGAATTCAACAATGCTTGTAAAACATTGCATACAATGAAAATATGATAAACCAAACGTTTGGCAGCTATAGTGGTGTTACGCATTAATAATGGTTTATCACTTCTAAATACACATCTAAGAACAAAAACAGGTGAACTCATGTCACGCTTAGATATGGAAGGCAAAGAACACACACACATTAGCAGGAAAGAAATCTTGATTTTCCAAAAAATACATCTCCATTAAAAGAAAATTTGATTAATCTATTTTTATAATTCATTTCCCAGCTCTATGTTTAAATAAATTAACTGAAGACTCTGATTACACTAAAATGACCATATTAAAGGTGTTGTGGTGTTCCCATTAACACTATTTTATGTTATATTATAGACGATTAAACTTGCCTGCCATTTGTTCCAAGAAGTCCTTCCTCTGAATCTGACCTCTCAGATGCTTCAGATTATACACAGAAACGCTGTTGAGAACAAAGGGGAAATTCCTCGATCAGCTGTTTTTTGAGCTGGTTGGATTGATTTTGATGAGCCTGTTAAAAATACTTTCGGTAGACTGGGAAAGACCGTAAAAAAAAAACAAAAACAAAAGAGAGAAAGTAGAAGTGCAACAGTTTTCTCTGAATCTCTGATATTACTGGAAATGTACACAGGTGGAATATTTGTTATCCATTGATTTCATTTGGAGAATAAAGTTGGTAGGGAGGACAGAGGTGTATGATTTGCAAATAATTAATTGTTTGAACAAATGTAAAAAAGGAGCTTAAAAAAAGATATCTGAATAAATATTTAACCACAAGAACTTCTCAATGTTGCAAGCTTGTAATGTTTTACTTTTACTTTCTCTTTTTTGTTCTGGAAGTCATGCCATGATACTGTTGGCATTTTTTTTTTTTTTAAACTGGCTCGTCAGGTTAAATAATAGCTAACAAACACAAGCAACTGATCCAGTTTAACAGAGTTCATATGTGCAACTTAAACCATCTCAGTGGTTTGATTCAGAGACACGACATCCTCTCGGTGTAAATGGCAGGCAAGTAGATGCTTGAATAATTTGAAACTAATACGTTTTGAATGTGATGTTGGATAGAATTACCGATCCAGGCTGTATGTAGTGTGTGGCATGTTGTAAAAAGATAGGCTGGCAAGGTTACATAACAGCAGTATGAAGTAACCTATACTGTTAAAATTACATGTAGAAATATCTGTTTCAATATCAGTCATGTTTACACTTTGTTGACAATCTCAGTATTAAGCACATCTTTAAAAACAACTATTCATGTAAAGATGCATAGTTTTTTATGTATATTACGGTCTTTAGGTATTGGGTAATTTAATTGTTGTTAAATATATGATATGAGTAATATACCTGAATGAATTTAAAGCAACAGATTCTGTTTAGCTCCATCTACAGGCCGTCCAGTGACAGTAACTCTAGGAACCGTATGGAAGCTTCAGTTGACTCCACCACCACCAAGACCTCCCAGATTACAAGGTAGAAAGATAAGAAACGTAAAATCAAAACACGGCTCAAGAGAGTTATCCACTGCAGGTACTTAAGATAATGAATGAACTCTTAAAAGAAACTCAGTTAAAAACAACAATAAAAGCAAACTGATCCGTAATTTATTTGCAAGTGAGTAAAACAAATATTCAGATAAGACATTTCCACAGCTAGTCATAAAGACATGAACTGTTTAATGATTTCAGCTGGAGCTGTCGTCGCATGGATCATCCTCACTGTGGCTCGAGTGATCTTTGGTTGGTAGAATCCATTTTTTTTTCTCTGCAACACATTGTCTGTGTCTGAACGTCCGCTCTAACCCTTATATAGATGAGTGTCCGAACGTCTAGTAGACAAAAAAAGTAGTGGACAATTTCCCACAATGCACCTTGAAAACTAGTGATTATGAGCTCTCCTCGCAAAGCATTACGGGATTTGTTTGAGGCGGCGAGAACGAACAAAGATGGCGCAGGCATTGTGTTACGTGAGCAGCTGACTGTCCTAACAGTCAGTTAACTGAGTTCACTATAGAGTTCGCTATATAGTCCCCACTCTATTTAGTGATAGGGGTTAGGGCGGATGTTCCCACACTCCATCGTCTTTGAACAGTTCACCATCTGCCAACAGGCGTCGTGTATTTCAGGGCCTGCCCTCAGCAGCCGAACATCCCCAACTATCTGCTAGGGTTGGCTCTGATTCCTCTGCTCATGATTCCCTTTGTGACTCTGCCCTGTGAGAGCTTTGCTGCTCAGCCGAGAGAACGTCCAAGAGGTTTCAAAGCATGTTTGGAGTGTCTGGTGGGCCTTTTTATCTTCATATGGAACCTACTGGGTAAGAATGAAAGGATTTGTAGCCATACTTTCAGTGTAAAACATTACATAAACCAGTTATGTTACACAGGACACCAGTTAGTTTAGCTGGTTAAAGTCACACCAATATTGATCACACTAATATAAGTATATAAAATCTTAAAATAAGTGTATTTACCCTTAGTTTAAGTGGGTAAATAAGATGATCTGCCAATGGAGTATTTTACCCTTAAAATAAGACAACTAGATATTATACACTTGAAATAACAGTTTGCTTATTTTTATTCTAAATGTAAATGGAATATTCCATTGGAAAAGTGTCTCACTTACCTGCTCAATTCAAACAAATTGCACTTATCTAAAGAAAAATTGACTTACTTATATTTTGATTTTTTGCAGTGTATCTTTTTATTTCTAAATTACTTTACCTTTTTAATATAAATCTGACATATTTTTCAGTGCATTTTAAAATACAATGTTTAAAAATATTTTATAAATAATTTTTATTTTGAAAAATGTACAAATATCAGATTTGGAGCATTTTGATCTAACTTATTCAGTGTGCTTTTTAAAAAAAGCAGCTGGGCAATATGAAGAAAATATTTGTTTTTGATGCTATTGCTGACGATAACCAAGAGTGGTAACTAATAGGAAAATGTCACCTCTGTGAGTTTTAGTGTCTCATTCGCTACAAATATAGATCAGATTTGATCATTAAGGAATATTACTGTCTATACAAGAGGATAAAGATATTTTAGATATGCAGAGGATGAATTCTTGAGGCCTAATTTTAAATCTTATTAAAATACTGCCTCCAATGCATTTCTTTGTGAATTTGCAGTAACTCTATGAATAAACTAACTGTGGGAAATGATTGTGTTTTTTCCCCCCCATGTATCCTCTAGGTGACATGTGGGTTTTTTCAGTCTATCAGCCAAACTACGATCCCTCGGCCGCTGACGGTCTTTACTGTAATAAAACTCTCTACACGTTTGCTTTCTGGAACGCCCTGCTGGAAACGTTTGGATTCGGAATCCTCATGGCCAAATTCTGCAAAGGAATGTTGTGCTATGTGCATATGAGTCCAGTGGATCCTGAGATTTATGGGAATGTTTGAGGGATTATATGACTATATGTAAGTTTAATGTATGATTTTATTTATGTAAAACTGTGGCAACTTGATATAATGTTTTAAAGTAAAATATAAATAGTTTAGTTTGTATTTTCTGTTGTTCCACATTAACCACACTGTATTGAACTTAAAAATAAATAAATTAATTAAAAAATGTTGGGTTTTTTTTTATGAACTGATAAACTTATATTACTTTTAAAAGCCAAAATATGTGCTGTTAACTCGAAATTAACTTAAAGATTTTAAAAAATACAAAACAATTGGACTTCAGTTAATGCGGCGGAAAACATTTCACCCCCTTTTACACGTCTAGAAATTCTGAAGATAATTTTAGAAAGAAAGATTATTCATAAAAAGAAGAATATGATGGATATTTCTGAGCATCCTCTTCATTAGACTGTCATAAACTCTGGCTGAGTGTCTCTAATTAGAGGCTTCTCCAGATCTGCCTGACAGAATGTAAATAAGATCGTTCCTGCACAGCCATAAACACTCACTAGTTGCAGAAAAACACTCTATAATATGAGTTACTATTACATTTAAGTTCTCTTTGGGACTGATGAAGTATTTTTGAAGGGATTAATTGATTTATCTGAAGGCTTTTTCCCAAATTAAAGCTAGTGAGGGAAGAGTTCCCAGTTTTAAAAGTGTTTTGCAAATCTAAATTCACGTGCAGGTTGGACTCCACAACATTTATCAGTTGGTATCAACCCACCAGTTGTTAGCCTGGTTCGCTGAGAGGCGTTTAGTCACATGCAAGAAGGTCTGAACTGGTTCAAAAATGATTGCTTTAATGTAGTTCTCAGGTTTTCTGTTTAGAGTTGCTGTTACTCATTTGACATAAAGGGCTTCATTCCTTTCTTAAAAAGGCAATAAAGGTTATATTTCCATCCATTAGGTTTGCTGCAATACTTTTCTCTTGGTTTTCTGCAAAAAGAACAGGAAGACAATACATAAGATACAATCAAAACTGGAACAACTATTGTTCATTTCATGTGAGCTTTGTAAATCATGTCACAACAATAATAAAAAATATTGTTAAATTGAATGAATAATAAATATTTAGTAAACTTTTGTTACATCTACTCTGAACACTTATTTTGAAATTTTAAATAGTGCAATAAGATAGTTATGTAATGAAGATTAAAAAAATGTAATCACTCTTTTAGGATTTATATGAACATGTTCATTAATGGCATCATATTTAAAACACCCAGTAACTAAGAATATGCATTCAGACTTCAGTTATCATAACTTTTGTTCTAAGAGTTTAGGTAACTCTGTATTTATAGTTTTCTCTTTTTGTTTACAGGCTATCTTTATGTGTGCTTAATAAACAGTGGAGCGATTCTCGGAATATATATATAAAAAAATCCCAGTGTTTTCTGTTTTTTCCTAATATTTATTTTTTTGATTCAGTGGAGAAGATCCACAAATTATCCCACCGAATTGTGACTTTTGTTGCTGTTTCTTTGACACTTCTGGGTTCTCTGCCCTGACTCTTAAAGGAGGCGGTCGTATTTTCCCGCTGCTCCTGCACCTCCCCTGCCTGTCCCTGCTTTGCTGTGTCTTGTCCTTTTCTGAGCTCTCTCTTCATACCACCCGAACTCAAAAAATGGATCTAGCCAGCTGGTCTCTCAATGCAACTGATCAAATCTATTCAACTGGAAGACAGGGAAAAGCGGACCCGTCCTGTCCTGCTGGGACTCACTTCGTGGGGTACACCACGGACTCCTGGAAAGAGTGGAGGATGGTGTGTCTCGTCACAGGAGGATACCGAAGATGTCTGGATTTTTGGTTTTATGATACTCGGATTACTCCTGTTTGGATTGGGAGGATACCTGACGTATCTTCAATTACAGAGGATGTCAGCAGTAATTTGGGCATTGATCAGGCTGAGCCGCATGCTGGGTGGTTGAAGTCAAAGGTGAGATGGGATAACTTCTTGGATGTGCATGCTCGCTTCAAGGCGGTAAAGCCCAACACATCTGGATTAATGGATTTCGCCACGAAAGAGCCAGCTAGACAAAGACTCAAGGCTGAGGGAAATTCCTGTGCAGTCTGCTCTCAAAACAAAAGTGTTATTCCAGATTCGACCCCCTTTATCTAATCTCCCCTGGATGTTATGGCGAAAGGGCAAAGAAGTGTGCTTCCCTCTCCCTTACCCACGAAACACCTGTGGATGCGCTCAGTGGCTGTTGTTTAACTTCCATCTTTTCAAGGACATCGCCTGTGGTCAGCGTCCACGGACAAACTGAATGCACTCATCCCACACACACAACTAATGTCTCATTATGTTAGATTGACTTCATGTGTGACTACGCCTCCGATGTGGCCCCTCTGCTGAAATGTCTGTCTTGTGGTTACTTGTGCTTTTCTTGTGCTGAGGTTTTTGATATCTCAAACTGTATCCTGTCAAGGATAAGGTGTGAAATATGTTTCCCCCTCTCTTTTCTCCATTGTGGCTCCTATCTTTCCACAGAGACCAGGGTAGCGCTAGGTAACCCCCCTAGGACCTGGACAGCCAGGTAACCGATGGAAACCAGGCAGCATGGAACCAGTTAAACCGCCCCCCCACACCACCCCACCCTAATGTATGTGATGTATTGTGACGAACAGTTTGTACTGAAACTATAACTTCCCTCTGGGATTATTAAAGTATTTCTGATTCTATGGGTAATTAAAAAAAAAAAAAAAAAAACTTAGGAAATCAGTTCAAAGTAGACATTTGACAGACCTCAGTCCCCATTTGATCCTATTAGAAACAGGTGGATGACATCACCGCAAATCAGCCAATCAGGTGGAAGGTAAACAGTGGAGCTGTCATCATGAAAACCAGCTCAACTCCCCTCTGTCAGTCAGAAAGTTAAAAAAAAGGCTCTTTAAAACATTAACCGGGGTACTGTGCATTTGTTCAACACGTGATAGTTCAGCTTTCGACAGAAATACTGCCCAGAACAATCCGTCAAACAAACTGGGAGAAAACTCGGCTAACATGACAGGCAAGTCCATCTCACTCTAACAAGCTTCCTGAATGTTCTTATAACCCACGTATCCCTCCGCGAGTCCAATTGTTTCAGTAAAGGTTAATGCAGTTTTTGTGCTTAGATAAAGTAACAGAACTGGTCTCGAAGTGCCTGCAGGCCCGGGACATGGCCTACTGTCCCTACAGCCGCTTTCCTGTCGGTGCTGCCATTTTAACAGCAGGTGGCGCTATTATCGCAGGTAAGAAACTAACAGAACTAACAGGAGGCTTAGTCCGAAAATAGATCTGTGTAATAATGAGAAACTGAATGAAATAAGTAACTGAATATATCTAAATAATATTAGGAGAGTGAAATAACTTCACAAACAGACCCAAATTAATTTAGATCATAATCTGCATTTTAATTTATGAAAAACAATAGCAGGTGAAAAACAATAGTATAGCAATAATTTAGAACCCCATGTCCCCAATTTCTTCACCTCCCCCTTCCAACCACTTATGTTATCTTTATGGTCAAATTTATGATTTATGACCTTTATCAAATTCTATCTACTATTTATAACACTCATCCCCCTTATCTGTCAGTCAGAACGAGATTCAACCCAACCACCACTTTATGTTTCCAGTCAGATCCATGGCATGGTTCAGCACATGTGCTGGTTTGACGGAGACTGTAGGTGTTCGAGAGGCCTATGGCTCCTATGGAGGTGTCAGGTTCACCATTAACCCTAGTGACTCTTTTTGTATTATAATGGGAAATACAATACAAATCAGCCAAGATGACAAGTACAGAATTGTGGACCTGCAAAAGTCTGGTTTGTCCTTGGATGTGATTTCTAAATACCTAAAGGTGTCATATTCATCAACACAAGTACGCAAGAACAAGGGTGGAACGAAAGGGGGGGCAGGGGAGGCATTGGCCACCTCTACCCCATTGGAACATACTTAACAACCTCAAGAGCAAGCAGTTCACCTCTAAAACAGAAGAGCTGCAGCAGTGATAATCTCAGGAAGAATATTCTAACTAACTTGATTTTTCGGTTGTTAGTATAAAAGCAATAAACTGACAACAAAATGGCAGTGATATTTAAACATTTAAAATATTAAATAGGACATAAACAGCACTGATGTTCTTTTTAAAACACTGCTTTTTGCTTTATGGTGAAGAACGGCACGTTTTGTATCTTTGCAATCATCAAGTACTCTTCTATAAAATATATAATGAACCACTGCTCTACCTATTCATTATGTATATTATGCTGTACCATAATTAGTTTAGACAACATACAGTTATAAATATGTGTGTAGATTTATTCCTTTTGAATTGACTCAATATTATACAGGAGATTGCTGCCAAAGCAAGGGCTTTGTGAAAATCTTGTCTTTTTTCGTTGATTCATTTTATAAATATGGATGTTTAGCTCATTTATTATAGACTGACCTAAAACTGGTTTTGGAGTCCATCAGTTTTGGGCTCTGCCACTGAACAAGTATAATCACCAATGTACCCATCATTGATCTTACCTACAAAATAGATGTAATCATGTGAAAAGAACTTTATGTGGAAATTTAAAGCAACAGCTCCAGACATGTGCAGGAAATCTGAAGCAAATGGGTCTTCTGAATGAGCAATACCCGAAGTATACAGCCTAAGTGGTTTCAAAGATGCTTAAAGATAACAAATTGCATTTTTGAATGCATTTTCTGGTCTGTTTAAGAGCAGAGAGTATTGAGCCTTATGCGGGGTATAAGTCAGGCTGGCTAGCCAGCCTGGAAAAAAGATGGCCTACAAATTTGGCTCAGATGTACTAGTTCTGTCAGGGGGTGATGGGCCACAATTCACTAACAAGGCAAAGCAAGGATGTCAAATATTAATGAAAATGTGTCTGAACTAATAAAACATTCCCTAAAAAGTGCTCTCATTATTCTGGCATTTAGAAAATATAAATAATTAAGAAAATTTAGAAAAAAAAATAAATAACTTTTGTAGTCTTAAAGGACCTAAAATATGAAAGGCATATAGAGATTTAAAATGTGACACTGAGAGAAAAACGCTTATGGGTCTTTTATTTGATTTATTTAAACTTCTGCTTTCAAATGTCGACAAACAGTTTAAATGATCTATCTGTGTTTGGAAAAATACACGAATCTTTTAGATCAGTACCAAGTAAACCACATTATACTCCGTGTTTTCCTCATCTCCAGGCTGTAATGTGGAAAACGCCTCCTACGGGTTGACTGTGTGCGCGGAGAGGACAGCCATTCAGAGAGCTGTATCAGAGGGACACAGACAGTTTACCGCCATCGCTGTGACATGGTTGGACACTCTGAGCTTCATACACGTGGTGATTCAAACGTTATCATAATTTATTCTCCTTTCTTTTCACTTAGTGATATTAAAGATCGTTTTGTTGGACCGTGTGGAGCATGCAGACAGGTTCTCATGGAGGTGAGAGGATCAAAGGAATTATCCAGTTGACTTTTTTTTCTTTTTATTTATGATTTAGCATAAAGGAGTAAAACAGGCTGAATTTGAGATTTTTTTTTAAGTCAAGGAAGAACAAAGATTTCCCCAATATTAGGAAGATTTTTGAAAGCTATGTGAACGAGGAACATAAACTGTTGTCAGGCAGACAAATAATATCGATGTTTTGCTTGAACTTGGCAGGAAAAATCTTAATAAACAATTTACTGTAATATTTATTAAGCTACATCAATAAACTTTGATAATAAGAGATTCCCAGTAAATAAAGGTGTCCTTTTTATTTGTGGGATACCAGATTAAACCAACAAAGTTATTCATAAGTTAAACAAAACCCAACTGCTTACATCTTGGTTTTGTAGCCCAGTGGATCTAACAACCAGTGACCGTTAGTTTGGATTTATTATCTAAACCGAGCAGTTTTAAACAAAACCAGAAAAAATGGAAGATATTTAAATAGATTACAATTACTCAGAATTAGATCCATTTTCAGCCTAAAGACAAATTATAATGAACATATTCTAACTGTATATATTAGTATGCACCCCTGGTGAAGATGTAAAGACTTTAAATTCGGCTCTTATATCAGAATCAATCAAATTTATAGGGTAGAAATCACATTTTTTAGGGTAAGTATCACTGCTATACTTACTGGTATTTATCCCCTGCTGTTAATCCTGTGTGCAGCTTCTTCTCCAACATTAACAGCACTCAGTGTTTTGAGTCAAAGCATAAAGATAGAGGTAACTGTCATCCTATATCCAGAGTCCTGCATGTCGTCTCGTGCTCTATTCTATCCAGTTCAATTGACAGTTTTTCTAGTCAAAGAATAATACTGATTTTGTGTAAGCTGAACAATGTCAATGCTGGTTTGGTCAAATCCACCAGACTTGATTTAAATTATCATAATATTTCAAAAGGAGCCATGCTCTGTTTGTATGACAACCTTCCTAGTGTGGATGTGGATTCCCCACGTTCTCTCTCATGGTTCAATCTCACTGATAAACATACGATACTAATGTTGGTGCACAATGATTAAATTTGACATTGTCTCAATTTGACATCAGTATCCAACATTTTATGTGGTCTATTCAGTCACACTACAAATTAGATGTATTTAAGCACCCTTATTTACTTCAACACTATTAGTTCATGTCTTGAAGAGAACGTGATAATATTGTGTAGAATGACTGAAGACAAAGAAAACTTTCCCCTGCTGGATCCATCTAAGTATATCATGTTGATTCAATATTATTATTGTACTTAGAAAATCTAATTAAATTGTCTAGATGCTACATGATTTGAAAAAAAAAATGCTTTGTAGCTTGTACAGTTTGACTTGATTAAATCTCAATGAAACAATTTAAATTCAGCTACAGGCAGGTATCATAAAACTGAAAATGCGTTAAGTTAAATGTACAAAATCGTTTTGTTATTTTGTGTAGTGAGAAACAGATGTGAAGAAGAATCTTAGAATAAATCTAATATCTTGTGATCAAATCGTATGATATGTATCTTATTTAATTTCTCTTTAAGGTTAATTAAGTATTTTTGAATTATACTGAATTTGAATAAACGTATTAATAACTAACTGGAAAGAATGTGATGAGAAGAGCTTGTTTTCTTGGTCGCACTAGTTCACACAGGCTGGGTGCTCTCTCACACAAGTGTCATCCCCCTAATCTGTAAGCCTTCCATTAAACTCAACATGACAATATTTTACCTTTAAGCTGTTGGGGGAACTGGATGTTTACAGAGAAATACATTTCACAGGTGCATACCCCATATCTCTGGGTTCAGATTTACAGTCCAACATTTATATTTTCTGAGGACTAGTTCACGCAGTAAGGAAACACCTTTAGAAATTCACAAGTTATAGGATGAACCCTGAGGTGTAATTGATCAAATAGTTTCAGAAGGAAGGGATTGAGTTGCACTGAATTGAAGTTTTGAATTGACACAATATTATACAGGAGATTGCTGCCAAAGCAAACTTTTAGTCTGCAACCAATGTCCTCTATGAAGATAAAGTTGGCTTCTTTAACGTGTTTTATTTCAATCTCTGAGAAATAGGGGGTTATTGATAAATAATAAAAGGTAAAATTGATCTCAGTCAACTTCAAAAAGGAAACTGTAAAATTAAATACCTATACCCTACAAGATTGGTAGGGGCTGAATAATTCTGGGGTCAGCAACCTGCTGCTGGAGCCACAAGTGGCTCTTTAGGTGCTTTGAACAACAAGGTTTTTGCATTCAATAAAGATGGGACTTTCAGTTTATTTAGCTCATTTATTCAACTTTTTCTCAAAGCTTTCTTTCTTTCTCTCTATTTATATGTCTGTCTATCTATAAAAACAATAAAGTTTGACTATTTGAGTCAGGTTTTTACAATATGACGTCTTACAAAGAAGAAAATGCAAACAAAAATGTTCATGTCAGTAGAATGGAAGACGATTTCTGATAAAGAAGTGTCCCTGATTGATCCTCATATATATTTTCTGTCTGTCTTGTGTTTTTTGGTTTATTTTTTTCCACAGTTTGGATCAAATTGGACTGTATATTTAACCAAGCCGGATGGAACTTACAAGGAGACTACGCTCAATGAACTGCTTCCTTTAGCGTTTTCCCCTGAACACCTTGCAAAGAACTGACCATGTTTCAGCTGGATACCTAAGTAGTCTAGGCTCAGAGAAATAAAGAGAACTACATAGTAAAACTCAGTGTAGATTTACTAGGCACAAGGAACCATAATCATACAATTAATGTAACTCATTTGTATCAAGCTCAAGGTGTGTCTCAGATTTGTTTCAAACCAGAAGCTGATTAATAAACGTTTTTTGTTTTATCTACATATATTGATTTTTGTTTGTGTCCGATTACTTTTAGGACTGTTGAACAGAATGCAATTCATTAGAACATTATGATAATTTAATGACGTTAATAATAATAATAACGACATTATTATTATTATTATTATCATTATTATTGTTATTATTATTATTATTACTATTATTATTATTATTATTTTTATTATTATTATTATTATTATTAAGGATAAATTAGGAGATGCTTGAATCCACCGTGAGAAAATATTACGTCAGCGTTTTTAAGTCATGTGATTTAAAGTGGGCGTGTCCTTTATCCATTTACCCGGAAACATGGAGGCTGTGCTGAATGATGTTGTGGCCCCCGAGGACTTCCAAGTAAGTTTTACATTATTAAACCTTGTACTGCTTTACAAAACCAGTATATATGCCCATGAGTGACTATCACTAATATCCCCATAGCGTTATGTGTCCCGTTTAAAGCCGGACACTGTGGGAAAATACCTCGTCGACACGTCTGTCGCGTCACGTAGCATGCTAATGCTAACGTTCGTCTTTTGGATCAAAACACAGTCAGGCTATACATGAAATGGATATTTATTCCTGGTGCCAACAGAGGGGATTCATATAATATATATGACGATAATTAATTACACACCGTTGTAAATATCCTTGTTTATATATTAAGTCCTACATAACAGAATGTCACTGACCTTAAAAGTCAATACTTTTTAGAAGCTGAGATGGTTTCTGTTAACTGGATTTTAAAGCGGAGACCTTATCCAAGTATAAATTTTATGTTCTCCGTGTAAAAAAAGTGTTTGTTTTTTTTTTTTGTTACAGAGATTTGAGAAGAAGTACAACAACGAGCTGCAGAAGGGAGCTGTATCCAAAGAAACAAAGTTTCAGTATGCCTGGTGTTTAATCAGGAGGAAATCCACAGAGGATATGAAGAAGGGAGTAGCGCTTATGGAGGGTAAATTGGGTTTTGTATAAATAATGTAATTTACATAATGGTAATCCTTTATTTGTCTTGATCAAAGCTGAAATGTTGTGTTACATTGTTTTCTGCAGGCTGCTTTGACATTTTGACCTTTTTTATCTTGTAGGACTTGTTCAAAACTCATCAAAGGACGATTCCCGGGACTTTCTATACTTCCTTGCAGTGGGCAACTACAGGCTGAAAGTCAGTAGGTTTCTGAAGTTACTTTGAATCCATTTTTTGCCTTTCATAATGTGTTTGGCAGGTCTAAACTGCTGTGGATTGGTCCACCTTTTAGTCCGTCCTTAACCGCATCCTCCACCAATATCTTATGATTTATACATTGCTCTACTTCTATTTTCTATTTATAAACAACATCCATTTAACCATCGCAAGCTATTTTTCTCTGTATTTGATTATTTATTGAACCATGGAAAAAATATGAAAACATTTAGATTGTTTTTTTTTTTAAGTATTTTATTTTAATTTCTTTATTTTTTTGACTGTGGTTTTAATCCAAGTCAGTTACAATATATAACGTCACCTTCTTAAAATAATTGCCTAAGTCATTTTTTGCAATTTTTCCGGAAACACAAAAAACTGAACTGGAGGCAATCTCAGCTGGCTTCGGGCAAAGGCAGGGCACACCCTGGACAGGCCGCC
>JAUZNJ010111265.1:0-20081 GCA_034780135.1 Jordanella pulchra | reverse complement strand
TTCCATTTATTTCTGAAGATATTCACTCAGCTATGTAAAACATGAAGGGGTGCCAATAATGGTGAGCAGGACTGTATGGTATTAGACTTGTACATAGGTCTGCATCAGTTTTGTATCTTGTTTTTGTTTGAGCTCACTCCCAAAGTAAAGTCCAAATTCAGTTATTTGAGCTGTGTTCCTATCTAGTTCTCGTTTTGTCTTCCTTTTCTCTTACATTGCTTTTTTAGTTTTCTTTCATTCTGCTAGCTCCGCCATGTTATAAACCTGCTAAATAAAAAATGGCTCTATAATTACATGTGGATAAAGCAGCACGGGGCGTTTGGCTTACCTTGAGCTGCTGTGATACTGTTTGTCTTAGCACAAGAACAAGAACAGAGCCACAAGGCACCTCTGGAATATTACAAAAATTAGAATCATAATGTCCAGAAGTAAAGCTGAAAAACAACTCCACATATTTGTTGCTTCAAAGCTGATATAATGTAATTCTTTACCCTCAGGAAGTTCACAAAGTTCTGTTAAAAGTTTTTTAGTTGATCCAAAATACTGCAGCCAAAATTCTGATGAAAATGAAAGAGGAAAAAATTAGATTTCTCATATTTCTGCTTCCTGGCTTCCTGTTAAATCCTGAATAGAATTTAAAATCCCCCTCTCACATATAAAGCCCTCAATAACCAGGCCCCGTCTCATATCAGAGATCTGATTATTTCTAATACAGTTCTTCACTGTCAATTTGCAAGTTTACTAGCGGCTCCTAGAATTTCTAAAAGTAAAATGGGAGGCAGAACTGTAAGTTATCAGACTCCTCTCCTGTACAACCAACTTCCATTTGGCAGACACCCTGTTCATCTTCAAGACTGGCCATAAAGCTTCCCCTTTTGATAAGACAATATTAGAACAGCTTGGGTTATCCTAGGTTATCTCTGTAGTTATGCTAAGGCATAACTTCTAACTTTATGTTCTCTGTGCTTTTTTTAACATCAGCCCTGATGCTCTATTTACCTCTAATACCATCCTGGATGGAGGCATCAGATAAACTGCAGCTGTGAACAGCTTCTTAAAAAAGAGTTTCCTCTCTGCTCTTTCTGCATGCATGCACTGGAGTCAACTGTACTATGCAAGCAAATATCTACCGTGCTACATGCCCATCCAGGAAAATGGATTCTGCAAAGTCAATGATTTTATTTGTCCACTAGGATTTCTTAGACAGAAAACTTTTAACCAATCTGACTGCATGATTTGATTGAGTTGATTGTAAAGTGCCCTGAGATTAAATGCATTGTGAATTGGTGCTACAGTACATGCTGTCAATAAGCTGAATTCAACTCACTCAGAAAAAATACCTTCTTGCTATGAGCACAAGTTATAAAAAAATGAACACAGGCTAAACATTATCAGTATAAATCCTTACAGCTGCACAACACCCAATACCAAATGGAATAATAATATTGAAGGAACTGAAGTTTTTAAAAATGATAAATCAGAATGAGAGTTCAAACATGCTGGGACTGTTTGAATTTAAACAGACCAAAAGAGGAAAATTTTAGGTCTTATTTTGGGTAATTGGTATATAATATTTGAATATGGATTGCCTTCTCATGGACTGTGACCTGTCCAGGGTGTAACCTGAGTTTAGCTCATAGACTGCTGCAGAAAGGCACCAGCTTCCTGTGACTCTCCCGGATGGATGGATCCAAGTTTAGTTAAGGGTTTGGATTGCAATTTGTTTGATTTTGGGGCCTGACCTATGTTTGTATAAAAATGTCTCTATTTTGGGCAGTTTGTGTGATTTGGGTTTGAAGAAACCAACATCTTTATCATCATTATCACTTCTCCTGTTAAAATACAAAAGACTAGTTTTGCTAGTTAAACCAGTTTGATTCCCAGCAGAATGAATTGCCATTCCGAATGATAATTAATTGCTTTGCTGCAGTTATTTGACAGGATGAATCGAATGTGGATAGATTGATGAAGGGCATTTGGAAGGGACAAAAAAATGCTTGACTGACCAGAGGGAAATGTGTGAAGCTACAAATCAATTTTCCCCATAATCTCTTTACTGGCACTTGGGTGGGGTCTTGGTGACTGAAGTCACAGGGCTGTGTAATCATCATGTTGATAAGCGGAGGGAAGCGAGCCAACTGCCTCTGCAGGATGAGAAGAAATCGATTTGACGTAATGTCAGCAGATAGAGAGGTCAGGTAGTAGGAACACCCTCATAGCCATGATGGTTTTTCTTCACACTTAAAATCCATCTACTGAACCTGATGAACTTTAGGCCTACTATCTCTCAATTTATTCAGATCACATCAACAGTATACCTCATTACAGGCTCTATAATTTTGATGCAGTATACTAATTTTAATAACAGCAGAACATAACATTTACATTAGCAGATTGAATTTAACATATAACTGAACATAAAGTGGATACTCCCCCTCAATTCTTAACAAGTCTCTTTAGGAATATGTATAGAAACAGATAATCAAAAAAGAAGAACAAAAAAAAAAAAAAAAATCGATATATACTTGTACTCATCGTCTTCCGCTTATCCGTGACCGGGTCGCGGGGGCAGCAGTCTCAGCAGAGACTCCCAGATTTCCCTCTCAGCAGATACCTCCTCCAGGTCTGCTGGGGGAAGCCCAAGGCGCTCCCAGGCCAGCCAAGATACATAGTTCCTCCATCATGTCCTGGGACTTCTCCTGGGCCTCCTCCCGGTGCGAGGCGTTCCTGGACCTTGAAATGCTTCTTACAAAGCCACTCCTTCGTTACCCGTGCGGTGTGTTTGGGATCATTATCATGCTGAAAGACCCAGCCACGTTTCATCTTCAATGCCCTTGCTGATGGAAGAAGGTTTTCACCCAAAATTTGACGATACATTACCCCATTCATTCTTCCTTTTACACAGTTCAGTCGTCCTGGTCCCTTGGCAAAAAACAGCCCCAAAGCATGATGTTTCCACCCCCATGCTTCACAGTAGGTATGGTGTTCTTTGGATGCAACTCAGAATTCTCTCTCGTCCAAACAGGACGAGTAGAGTTTTTACCAAAAAGTTTTATTTTGGTTTCATCTGATATGATGATAAAAGGATATGATATTCTCCCAGCCATCTTCTGGAACATCCAAATGCTCTCTAGCAAACTTGAGACGGGCCTTGACATGTACTGGCTTAAGCAGGGGGACGCATCTGGCACTGCAGGATTTGAGTCCCTATGGCGTAGTGTGTTTCTGATGGAAGCCTTTCTTACTTTGGTCCCATTTCTCTGCAGGTCATTCACTAGGTTCCCCGGTGTGGTTCTGGGATTTTTGCTCACCCTTCTTGTGATCATTTTGACCCCACAGGGTGAGATCTTGCGTGTAGCCCCAGATCTGGTCTTGTATGTGCTCCATTTTCTAATACTTGATCCCACAGTTGATTTCTTCACACCAAGGTGTTCAGTCTTCCCAGCCTGGTGCAGGTTTATAATTTTGTTTTGGGTGTGCTTTGACAGCTCTCTACAGTAGTTTTGGCCATGGTGGAATTTAGAGTGCGACTGTTTGAGGTTGTGGACAGATGTCTTTTATACTGATGACGGGTTCAAACAGGTGCCATTAATACAGGTAACGAGTGGAGGACAGAGGAGCCTCTTACAGAAGAAGTTACAGGTCTGTGAGAGACAGAAATCTTGCTTGTTTGTTGCGGACCAAATACTTATTTTCCACCATATTTTGGAAATAAATTCTTTAAAAATCAGACAATGGGATTTTCTGTTTTTTTTTCTCCTTTTGTATCTCATTGTTGAGGAATATCTATCTATCTATCAAATTATTTATGGAATATATCTTTGTAAGTTGATGTGATATCACTGGGGGGTGAGATTGACTTCATCATTTTTTGAGAGGTCGTAACACCTCCTGCCCTGCCAATTGTGAGTTTAGAAAAAGCTCAGTTGACAGACTGGTCTGGCTACAAGGCAAGCTAAGCTAATCACACAGTAGCACTGGGAATCCCCAATTATCACAGCCATAACTCAGCAAGGGACACAGGGATTTCCCGCTGCCTGTTATCTGAAGCAGCTTAAAATAAATAAAATGGCTTTATGAGGGCCATAATAAAAACTTCAAGTTCCAGAGTTTAATATTGAATATTTTTCATTAAAAAGTTTAAAGTTACATTTTAAGTTAACACAGGCATCAATACTTAACTGTTATCATGCTAAAGTTTAGTAAGAAAAGTATTTTAAAGGAATAGTCTACCAGTGATCAAACAAAGGACTTACATTTTTTTCTTGCACACAAATTATATTTAATTTTTCATGACAAAATTAAAATTCACTTTCTCTCAGATTTTTTATCATTTTTCCAGTTTATTAATATGTGGTTTTGTATTAAAGCAACCCAGATCTTTGCTCTTGTCATCACAAATTTCTGGTGCAGGAATAGATTGGCTGGAAACATTAACAAATTCACACTGGTAGTGAAAGATACTGTCAATGTACACACACACAAACACACTTTACATGTCATACATGTCGCTTCAAGTGACTGATCCAAAATTGAGTTAAAATCAAGAAGAATTGCTTGAACAGCAGAAAACAAAAGAGAGAAAATGCTAATACTAGTACTACCATTGATTTTGTGATTATTACTCTTATCTGCTTAAAACACAGGTTGCTCAGTAAGCTCCATATTGGGGCTTAACAGCAGAGGTTCATTCTGTTATCAATCAATGGATAAATAATAACCACAATGACATAGCTCTTGATAACATCAGACATGTTTCTTTGACCTCTTTAGAAACCTTCTCCTGTTTGATAGAGCCAGAGGCAAATGATAATGCCAAGGTTTCAAATCTCATTTATAGGTTATATGACAAACTGTTGTACTTAGAGGTGTATCTAAATATTTAGCTTTGTAAAGGCAGTTTTATAAGTCCTTTCAGGTAGAAATTCAATTAAATTCATTTTTTTATAAAGTGCCAATTCACAACACATGTAATCTCGACGCACTGTACAGAGGCAATTCAATTAAAATCATACAGTCACCTTGGTTCAAAGTTTTCTATCTTAGGAAAACCAGCTGAATTCATCAATTCATTCACTCGACCGCAATCCCTCACACCAAGCCTACATGTAGCGACAGTGGACAGGAAAGACTCCCTTTTAACAGTACTAAACCTCCAGCAGAACCAGGCTCAGTGTGAGCGGCCATCTGCCGAGGCCAACAGGGGTTCAAGGAGACAGAAGCAGACACTCAGAAAGAAGCAGAAATACAAAAGGCAGTTGTCAGCTCAACAGGTGGCCCAGTCCAGGAAAGACACAGCCAGGCAGATGAACTCCAAGCCAGCTCCCATGTCAGAGGATGAAAGAGAGGACATCTCATCACAGGAAGAGAAACAGGACTACACTGAAACACAGGCCAAGCTCCAACATCTATAGACCAAGTTGTTGATGGCAACAGAACAGCTGATATTTCCGTCCAGAATGTAGTCACAGCTGAACAGGAACAGGCCAGATGAAGCTACTATGATGAGAAAAAGCAAACAAAGCACTAAGTAATAAGTGGAACTTATAAATAATGCAGAATGGGAGAATAGAGATAGAATGAAGCAGAATGAGGAGAAGTGGTCCCTATGTGATCTAGCAGCTCAAACATATAGCAGCACAAAAACAGAAAATAGCTCAGGATAACCTAACTATTCTGGATGAGGTCTGATAAAGGTAGAGCTAAGGAGAAACGTCCTGTTCTGGACTGAAAATCTCCCTCTCCGGATCAGGCTGTTGGAGCTCTACCTCCACCTACCTCTCTCAGGTAATTTTCTCTTTGAACTCACCTAATTGATCAAGGAAGGAGAGCCTCAATCCATTTATATCAGATTTTTTTTTTTACTGCGGCCGCTGCTGCGTTTTGCTGGTTTACTGCATTTAGGTAAACAAAAAAATAAAAAAATACTCCTTTGCCCTTGACCAGAAACAACAACAACAAAAAAAAATAGAGCTAGTATGCCTCAGAGGATATTGAACTGTTGGAAGGACTGAGTATTCTTTTTTAAGGGGTTACGTGCAGCTTAATTTGCACACATTTTCTTTACCTGGCTGCTGTTTGATTATTGGGCAGTGTGGTTAAATGATGCAGAACATTGTAAAACCATAAAATTCAGCTGGGTTCAATGTTTTTCCATGAATTTGTTTGACTTCAGTCCTTATCATTCAGTTTTCAGCCTTCAAGAACAGATCATAAACAAGAAGCACACTTTTAAAATAAGACCCCCAAAGATGTTGGAGGACAGATTTTGTTTTATTCCTGTCAGAGTTTTTTTTTACATTCTTCCCTTTGGTAAAAACCAGGACTGTTGCTGCTTTGTGAAAATGTCTGCTGTAAGTTATATACATTTTAGTTTTTGTGTTTTACTCAAATAGCTGTTTATGATTTATGGTATGTGAACTACATTCTGACTTTTATGGACACCAACTGTTCGGACCCCTCTGGGGTTTGTTTTGCAGTATGCAGTAAATGCTTTTCTTTTACAGACTTATCTTTAAGACCTTCTGCAGAAATGCCTGCGACTGTAAACCTAAGCGTCTATAAAAGGAGATTCCTAATGTATGCCGGTGCTTATTCAATTTAAGATAAGCTCTATCACACGGACACATATTTTTCTGGACCCCTTTGTGTGTGTGCATGTGAGTGCACCTGCAAGCACATATGTCTGTTTGTCCAGCTCCTAAGGGGGTGCACGGCACGCATTTGGCTGCAGCCCAGTGAACAGTTTGCCATGATTTGATGTGATAAGCAAACAGCAGTGTCTCTGGTTTCAGGTTTGTCTTACCGAGTAAGTTTTCTGAAAAAAACAAAAATAACACAGGGGGTGGCTGCACATGTAACAGTGTGACTGAATACACAGTAATTTAATTAATGTTCCACATTTCAGGAAATGCATGAATCTCATTTCCACTTTCTATTTGCTCTGCTGCAACATAAAGAACTTTCTTCTGAGCTCAGTGGGCCACATGTTTAAAATACCTTTTTTTTTGCATCTGCACTGTGAGGTGAAGAAACATCATACTCAGAGAGGGATTTTGAAGGCAGCCTTTCTTTAATCCTGACATGATATGCTGGATAGTGTTACACTCTCTACTATTCTCTGCATCTCCAAATCCAGCAAGCCATCATGGGAAAAGTTTTATGCTGATGTACTTTCAAAAAATGTATAGAAACATAAAACTGTTTAAGAGTCAGCGTGATATTCTGACATAAAAGCTGGGAGTAAGAACACTTTCTGTGGTTTCAGTGTTTAAATAAACTTCTCATTCAAATAGTTTAGTCTTAGATAAAAAAATATATATAATTGGGCTGGTAAAATAACATAACAAATTGTTATTATTGGTATTGTTTTGGGGAAAATAATACCATAAATTATTTCGATTATCTATATTTTGGTGAGGAGAAGGAAAAAATATGTTTCAAAACCTCTTATCTGGAGAGCATAATGTTATCAAGGAGACAGAGGAAGTTAGAAGCGCTTTACAAACAAATTAAGTTACCTTGATAATTACCAATCTTGCTTCAGAATACAGGTCCCTGCGATGGCGAACAATGGCAGACTCTAACGAGGATTGAATGAAAATGGTTTTAATGACAAACAGATGTGTGTAATTAACTGGATGTGCTGCAGCTGGATAGGGAGCATGAAACAAGAAAATCAAGGAAAATGGATAAACATATGAAATCCTAGTAAACATGACTGTGATAATAAAAATACCAAAACCTGAAATGAACAGAAATAAAAGAACAAGGTTAACATAAAAAAAGCTTAAGATCATAATAAGGTTTTTCCCACGCAAGCGGCTAGACTCTGGTAAATAGAACGGATCAGAGACTCTATATCAACATGTGCAAAAAAATTACTAAATGTATGTTCAAGTAATATTGGTCTGAAATAAAAGTTATTTGTATATTAACCAATAAAATGTGATTTTTAATGTATCTATTATAGATATGCAATTTTAAGGGTCTTAAAAGATATATTTTTCTGCTAAATTCTATTGATAAAATTAGTGCATGTCATTGGACATTGAACCAAACAAATCATTCAGACAGAGCCCAAACTTGAACCATAAGGTGGATCTAAGAACACTACTGCTGTTCATGTACATGTGTAAAATGACAGAGAAATATTTGTCATGATAAACATTGTATATTCTAATTTGATAAATAATAAATAGATGAATTTGTATTCATTTTTATCAGTGAACAAGCTTTAAACGAATCATGTTTATCATGTCTGATGTTGGTTAATGTGATCAGTCCTTCGATTTCACACTGATTCTCCACAGAAACAATAAATGAAAGAGCGAAGGAGAAAATGAGGAACCAAATTAGCTCTAATTAGGCATCAAGTAAGCATTTAATCATGAAGAAATTAAACCCAGAATCTAATTACGTTATCTCCACAAAATTAAATCAACATCACTTCGGATTATTCTCTGAATCTCTCCTCTACTAAATGCTTTTTTTTTTTTTCAAATCTTTTCTGTTGTCATTTGGCCTTTTTATTTGTTTTTAATAGCACTTATTTATAAAGTGGACAAGAGTACATTCCTATGACTTTGTTTTGCAACAAATAACAGATTTCCTCTCCAAGAATAATTACTGTTTGATATAAAGATAAATCATTACTTCATGCTGAGGAACATCATGACTGATTATCTCACTCAGATAAATATTGGTACATTTTACGGTAAACATTTTTAATTCTTCGGTTTAAATTAGCATAATGTAAAATAGGATCAGATATTTTGTCTGGGGATATTTCAGGGCATAATATGCACGTCCTGTGAGCTCTTCTAGTTGAATTTGCAGTATGTTCACAAAGCAGCCTCATTTTCTTAATTGTTCTTAAAGTTTCTGTTCGCTTAGTTTTTTTTTTCATTGCAGTTGCAAAGCAGATTGCACTAAATGAATGCAAAAGTGAGCAAAATTCTCAAATCTGGTCTACTCCTATAGCTATAAATTATATAAGCTTCTAACACATAGCAAGCAACACTAGCAAGGATTGGAAAATGTTTCAATTTAACTCTGCAATAAATGTTATTATGTGTTATTTCAAAGTTATGTTTAAACAAAGTAACAATGATTATTATTACTGATCTACAAACCATAAGAAGTTTGAATAGTTTGTCATCACTGAAGGTTTCACAAATTCTTTTATGTAATGTTGCTATGCTGTATGCTGTTTATTTTTTAACTTTGAAGTTTGAAATATCACCTTTCTGTAAAAATGGAATACATAAATAAACTGGAGCTTTAATCAATAAGAAATAGCCAATAAATATATCATATCATTTACTTTTTTTTACTGGTAAACTTCCATCTGTCTTGTTGTTTCTACTGTCCCACCAAAATTGGGAGAGTCAAGGCAATTCTATTCTATTCTATTCTATTCTATTCTATTCTATTCTATTCTATTCTATTCTATTCTATTCTATTCTATTCCATTCCAAGAGCATGTGGTCATATTTTAATACATTCATTCCACAAACTCTCTCTACTTTGTTTTCCCAGACATTATTTGAAAACAGTAACGTTTTTGATACATTTTCTAGGTTTTTATTGCTAAAGTCATCAAGTGCCAAGACCAATAATGATTCCCCCTTCAGAGGACAACATATAAAGGTTCACCTGTTCTTTAATTTCTCCTGAATGTTTACACCAAACCAAATCCCGCAGATTAAGGCTCTATGGAGATGATGTGCCAAAATAATAAAGAGGCAGTGTTTGTGCAATTTGAATGCTGTTTTTTTTTTATGTGCACACTGCATACTGAACGTGTCCTACAGCTAGTGTACTGAATCTTATTTATGTGTCGTAAAAACAGGCAGATTCCCTGCAGGGCTGTGAACCAGCTATTAGACATTGGAGGTTCAACCTGCTACTTAAATGAAGAGTTATCCTCCTGGGGAGATTGGCATGTACTTTCACCCTGCATTTAACACTCCACATAAAAGGATATATGGAAAGAGAAGAGCATGTTGGGGCTAGGTCTCTAACTTTCTGTCTCAAGATGAAAACATGCTCAGAATACAGATGTGTTCAATTTTGGTTGTGAACTCTTTGAAAGAGATGTCTATTTTTTAAACAGAAAACAGAGTTGTCAGGATTAACAGATTGCAGACAAAACCCTTTCTCCTTCAGTGAAGGCCAAACATAGACTGATACGTTAACATTCAAAAAGTAATTGGCCATACAGTTGCCACATGCACATAGATGTACACTTATACTGTAGCCTGGTGAAATATGGCCTGGGCTGGAATGAATGTGGTTGTGGCAGGTCGTTACTCTGCATCCATCTTGCCAGACAATAAAAAGTGAATACAATGAGGCAGTCTTTAGAACTCTCTCTTGCCTTCTTTTACACCTCTGGCTTCTATAAAGTTCAACCTTGACAGAGAGAGAAAGGGTGAAAGAGAGAGAAAAGGTCGACAATAAAAAAAAGGGGCACATGGGGATATTGGAAAATAAGTAGGATGAAAAAAAAACAGCTATAGATAGACTTGGAAGCCTGGAGCACATTTGGTCACAATAAAAAGAAAAAAAAATGAAGCCTAAATTTTGGGGAGGGCAGAATAAAAACCTTAGTGATGATGTAAAATTTAGTAAGGCAAAGACATCAGGTGCAAGGTACCTAGTTTCTGTCCTTTAGAAATATCAAAAGAAACGGTGCCTTTACTGGAACCCATTCTAAAATATTGACCTCTTTTTTTATTTTAGCTTTATCGATAAACCATCCTGCAGCATTGTTATAGCACTTAAAGTAAGTAAAAGAAAAGCGTAAACTCTGGGTAATCTTTCTTTTTCTTGAGGATGAGAGTATGATTCACTTTCCAAAATTAAAATAAAAGAGTCGACACTGTTAGTGCTCTCTGTAAGGATGCATTTAAATGGATTACTCTGGATCAGATTGGGACAGTAATAATTTCTGTTGTGATACTCAACATGAACTGTGTAATACTGAATTTGTGAATTTTCATGGTGCACTTTTAACTAAACAAATTAGTATGAAACTACCAGTAAAATGTTTGTTTTTTTTTAAATATAACATGAAAACAATAAAGTACAGAATTAATTTTCTTAATAATCAACTATACTATACACTCAACAAAAATATAAACGCAACACTTTTGTTTTTGCTCCCATTTTCCATGAGATGGACTGAAAGATCTAAAATTAATTCTAGATAAACAATATTACCATTTCTTTCAAATGTTGTCCACAATTCGGTCTAAATTTTTGGTAACAAGCACATATGCTTTGCTGAGATAATCCATCCCACCTCACAGGTGTGCCACATCAAGATGCTGATCTGACATCATGATTAGTGCACAGGTGTACCTTATACTGCCCACAATAAATGGCCACTCTGAAATGTGCATTTTGTTGTTTTTCTTTTTTGTTTTATTGGGGTCTGGGGACCCAGAACCAGTCAGTAGCTGGTGTGACCACCATTTGCCTCATGCATATATATATATATATCTATATATATATAGATATATATATAGATATATAGAGATATATATATCTCTATATATATAGATATATATATATAATCCAACTGATCAAATGCACTGGTTAAAATGTGTGGATAAGTTAATTAGCTGGGTAAAGTTTTTTTTTGTGTTGATTTAAACCTGTGTCAGGTTTTGATGTGAGACCCCAGAATAAAAAAAAAATTAAAAAGCTGGCATATTTACTTTTTAGACAGTTCCTCCCAATGTTACTCTGTTGCTTGGCAGCTGGGGGACTGGGAATTTTCCCATTCTCAAAAGGTTTAAACCAGGGGAAAAAAAAGCATGGGGAGTTTGAGGTTGTGAAGGGGGCAAGAAGGAGGACAAGCGGATTGCCACAAACTGTCTGGGAAATTGACCTTTGCAAAAATGAAATTTAGAGCTTGTTGAATGAATATTAAGTGTTTGCTAATTCCTTGGCTGCAGTGTGAAACCCTTGAAGCATTCTGGCTTTTCAGCCTATTAGCCCAGTGGTGAGGATGTGGCAAGCTGCTGCTGCTATGGAACACCATCTGCCTGAAATGCGACTTATGCCCTTCAAACCTCCTGCAGCGAACGGTGGTGAGAGAGAGAGAGATAATTGTAAAGGAGAGGTGTAGACATAACTCAAGCTTCCTCCCAAGGTTTAATTAAGTAGTAGCAATGAGGTTATGACAGGGCACCCTTGAACTATCTGTGTCATCCTCTGCATCCATGGAAAACTCTTGCCTTCAAATCACCTAGAAGTGTACTACAGAGGGCCCAAAATAAGAAAACACAGAAGCCACCCTATGCTTTTTGAACTGGTACATATTTAGAGAACAATCAAAAGTCCAATTATGTTTTATTCCATTTTATACTTTCAATATTTATACATTTTGATTAACTTTTCTTTCTTTCTCGTTCAGTGCAGATGAGTTTAGCAGGGCATATATTTAATATCAAAACCATTTCTTTAAACCAGAAGCACAGAAAACATCCCTAAATATACATTTAAACCCAGTGTTGTACCTAGTGGTGGTGCCGAATGTTTTATGGACTAGGTGCCCCAGTGACAACCAATTAGACCACTACGTGTATGTGTATGCATGTGTGCGCTTTAGGATGTGCAACTCCACAAGGCTGCTTCAGTTGGGTGTAAATCCTTCCTCTGTGTACAGATTTAATCAGCAACTCCTGTGATTCAGTGATCAGACTGTAAAGGTCACCTTTTGGGACAAATACTGTGTTCTGTTCAGTTTGTGAGAGGGTTTGTAAATTGATTTCAGGTATTTCTATCAAATCATTTTGACACAATTTTATTAGGTATGATTTCAGTGTTCCTCCATCTCCTATCTCTAACCTTGTTTTTTCCATCCTTGCTTTTAAATCTTCTCTATTCTACACTTCCTGTTTATCCTATCCTTAGTTTCCAGTCTAAATAAAGTCTAAAGTTTGCTCAATAATACAGATTTCTCTTCCAGTGATCTTCAGTTGGGAAATCTGTAGTTCAGACCTTCTGACAGGACCTCTATGAATGGAAAAAACATGTGGTTGCAAACTTAACTGAAAACTCAGTTGTTCCTCACCAAGCTTCTTTGGGACAAGAATCTTCTGAAGATTCTTGCAAGTTTGATCTAACATGCATGATTTTACCTGGGTGAAAAGACTTAGTAACTAATAAAGTGTCCTTTGTTACAAATGATATATCTTTCATTAACAAATGTCTGCAAATCGCTTTGAACCATAACAAATGTTTGCCTGGAAAAAAAACTTGAGAGTTTAATCATAAAATGTGAGCAACACACCCCAAAAAAGATTAAATCTTGTTGATCAAATATTCTACACCAGTGTCATCTTAATCATTTCTTCTATTCTCAGGCTTATCTCTGATTTGATGAGTTTCAATCACACTATACAGGCACATCTCAATAAATTAGAATGTAATTAAACATTTTTTTAGTTCTGTTTCACAAAGATTTGTTAAATAAGAAAAAAAAACAGGCAAGCATCTCTGCCCATTGTAAAGGGATATCTATGTATTTAACCTATTTACTTGTATTATTTTGGTTGGGGCTCCTTTTGCATGAATTCCTGCACCAGTGCAATGAGACACAGAGGTAATCACACCGTAGTTCTGACAATGTAGGAAAGAAAGCCAGGTTGCTTTGGTTGCCTTCAATTCATTCTCATCGTTGGCTCTGGTGTCTCTCATGTTCATCAAAACAGTACTTTATAGATTTTGGATCTTAGGCCAGTTTGCTGAGAATCTGAGCACAATGTTACTGTGGTAATTAAAGCAGGTACTAAAATGGGTAGGTGGCAAGTGCTGCTGGTTTATGAAATAAGTACCTCCATAAAATTTCTCAGCAGGGGGTAAACATAAAGTGCTCTAGATTTGGATCTGTTAAAAAACAGCAGAAGCCTGTATCATCTCTAACTTTGGAAACGTTACACTGGACCTCAAGCTACACTTTCTCCAGATGCTGTGACCAAGATATCCAAATGAATAAAACTTTAGACCACTGAGCAATAGCAAAGTACTTTTTCTCCTTAACTAAAACAGATTATTTTGATATTTCTGGTTGATCAGCAGCTTAACACCAGAAACAGCTGTATTATGTATAAAGTCATTGCTAGATGCTTGCTATAACCATTTTGATTTGTTTCTTCTGAAAGCTTTTTCCGCCTCAAGGGAATCGGATAAAAATAGTTTTAAATGTTGAATGAGAAATGCATTCAATTCAATTCTATATATTTTTATAAAGCCAATTCACAACAATACTATTAGACTGGTTCAAAGTTTTATATCTGAGGAAAAGCAGCTGATTGCATCGACTCATTAACTCAATAGCAATCCCTCACACCAAGCATGCATGTAGCAACAGTGGAGAGAAAAAACTCTCTCTGAACAGGAAGGAACTTTCAACAGAACTAGGCTCAGTGTGAGCGGCCATCTGATGAGGCCAACTGGTGTTCAATGAGAGAGAAGCAGACATACAAAAGGTACCTGTTAACTAACTCCACGGGTGGCCTCATACAGGAAAGACAGCCAAGAAGACGAGCTCCTAGCCAGTTTCCATGTTAAAGAATAAAAGAGGGCACATACAGTTAGTCATAATAAGAAAAACAGTAGGATTGTATCACCACCAAAGAGGAACAGACAAGATGAAGCTACCTTGACGAGAAAAAGCAAAGAGAACAAAAAGTTAGGGCTGAAGTAACAAATACTGCAGAATGGGAAAATAGAGATAGAATGAAGCAGAATGATGAAAAGTGGTCCCTATGTTCTCCAGCAGCCTAACCCTATAGCAGCATAACTGTAGCGATAGATTGGGGCAACCGGAGCCACTCTAACTATAAACTTTATCAAAGAGGAAAGTTTGAACCCTGGCCTTAAAATAGACAGGGTGTCTGCCTCACAGACTAAAACTGGTAGTTGGTTCCACGGGAGAGCAGCCTGATAACTAAAAGATCTGCCTCCCATTCTACTTTTAAAAAATTCATACCATTGCATTTTGAGCAAACCTATTTCAGTCAGTAAACATCAGCGCATGTCTACAATAGAAAACATACAATCATTGAAGTAATATCACATGAGGTATATGACATTAATCTTCTTACTTTGTAAAACGGGTTTGCGTAAAATATACACAAATATACTGAATGCTGCCAGTACTGACAAACGATGGCTGCTATCCATGCGTCTTCTGTCCTCATTGAAAGTACCAAATGAAATTACAAATTTGTTTTGCTTCCTTGACGAATGATGCAGCCGTACATGCAGCACAATCTGAGCATTTTTACAGCTAAATCAACAAAAAAGCACTATCACCCTACCAAACCTGTGTGTTTTGACAAGTTTTATAGGAATTAAATGGTTTAGAAGCTGTTTTAACAATAAAGCATGACATGGCAAAGTGAGGCCTTTTCAAGCGTGACGTCACATACAAAGAATCAAAGCGACTTCTCTCAAGGCTGTAATATCCCTGCTCCTTCTGCAACTTTTCAAAACAACAGCATTTCCATTTAATTAACTTTATTAGAATCAGAGTCAGATGCTAAAATGGCTGTGAGAGTGTAAGCACAAACTGGAGAGAAGAAATAAAGATTGTATCGATAAGTTAGAAAAAAAAACACTTTTTGAAAAACTTTTCTTTGACTCTTGAGTTGCTGTTTTGTCTTTTGTATTGTTTTCTATTTGAACAACAGTAGTAAATAGAGGCTTGTGACACTAGCACACTATTTCAAAGTGAATATCATGAATATTTTATTTTTTCTGATGCAAATGGTTGATAGCAGTAAATTCCCAGAGACTGCTTTTATGTGTACCAGCTAAGCACACATAAAGTCAGATAGTTTGCTGAAATCCAGGTTGTAAGTAATTTTTTGTTGGCTAAGGATAAATAAAGAGTTATTAAAGAGGTAAGAGTCTGAGGTGAGACTTTTTAATACCTGCAAAAGACACCCCAAGGCAAATCATTTTAAACAGAAATATTGTGGAACAGAATAAAAGCAAAGGAATGTGTGTGCGTGTGTGCCATTGATAGCACTGGTAAACCTCTCACTGCATGTGTATGCTACTTAGATGTGAAGCTGATACAATTCCAGTCCTTTGAGACCGGTGATAAGAGACTTCAATGGGCGTCCCTCATCCTGTTGATCCGCAGGTGTTCTGTGTCTGTAGTCAGACACCCTGCAGAGTTCAAACTGCAAGAAAATTCCAACAATGGCCTTTTTATTTACATGTTTGTTATGCAGCCCTTGCATTCATAACTTTTGCTGGGATCATAGTTCTTCATAGCAGGATTTATATGATCAACATAAAATCTGTTTTCCTGTCCATCCGTTCATACCCCGCTATGTCTTGTGAACCAAGTTTCAAGCCGATCGGTCTAAAGCTCTGGGTGCAGTTTGATCAAATGCAGAGTCTATACATGGCAAAATATGGATTTCTAATTTAATTAAAATTGTCTGACTTCCTGTGTGTAGTAGAGTATGGGTGCAACAGACTTTTTGGTAGGTCTTGGGAGGTTCAACATGTGTACCAAATTTCATAACTGTACAGCAAATTAAGTGCAGTAAGGAGACTGATTTAAAAATGTAATTATTGGAGCTATAGAGCAGTTTACACCCTGGACAGGTCCTACAAGAATACATGATATTTATTTCTACAAGGGTTAAATTGTAAACAAGTAATATGTATTAACTAGCAAGGGAGCTTCTGATGGTAATTAATTACTCTGTTCTTTTTTAGGGGTAAAAACGGACGCTAAAAGCAACTTAAAAATGTTTCTCTTTAAATTTAAATATTTCTAATTATCAGCATAATGTCAATAAAATACAGCAAATCTTCCTGATGTTTCATGACAAAATGCTGAAAAGTTTAGGTGGCGTGAATACTTTCACAAGACATTTTATACTCTTAGTTTAAAAATTGTAATAGTAAAATCCAAATTATAATTACTTTATGTGAGGTGAGGAAAATAGCTTTGAAGTTTCTTTTTCTCAAATCAAGGCTACCTATTTACTCTGTGTGCCTTATACCGGACTTATTTACACACCTATCCAAAGAGAGTATTTAAATAAAAGAACAACGTGCTTCTATGCAGACTGTCTATTTCTTCTTCTCAGACTCAGGCCTGCTGCAGGACCTCTCACAGGGCTTGATCGCCCCGAGCAAACTGGATGCTTTAGTTGCACAGCAGGGGGAAGAATATTGATCCTACATTCAAGAGTGACTGTGAGACCACCTGCTCTGATGTACACATTCACACTCAAACACGCAGAGTGTATAATCACCAGTGTTAATCTTCACTCAGTTCTCTAAAAGGATGAAGCTTTATTTATGCTTTCTGACTGTTAGATCTACTGTGCCATTACCCTCAAGCCTGTTGTGTTCCTTACAGATTGGCAGACTTAATTTAATTAGAAATACAAAAGTTGCTGTGTGGAGATGAGAGATGGTATTCTGTCCTTTCCTTTACTGTTTAACCTAAATAAATAGGTTTAGACTTATTCATAAACACTAAAATAAAACTGCCAACAAATACCTATTTTGGTATGTTTTGTCATACTTACCTTTTGGATCTATTTTCAGGCACGTTATCGTTTTGTCTTTTCTACACATTGTTTTCTACTAATCAGTAGATTGTTAATTAGCACCCATGAGCTACTCTTGTTAGACTCAGTTCATCTTGTGTTCTTTAATGCTTTTCTGTCTCCACACAAGCTGGGCTCTGTTCATCAGCCACAAGAAGATGGAGTCTCTCTGTTGGTGAAAATGTAAACCAACTCCTCTAATTACACAGCTATTGATTAGCCCCTGTCTATCTGTGTGCCAGTACAGATCATTTTCCAACAGGTCTTGTAAATAATGAAAAGTACATATTGAGTGCTGTGTCTCGGTAAAGTCATTGGTCTCATTTCAGGGTCTTTATGTAGGCACAAGCATTGAGAAATGTTCAAGTGGGACACATTGATACTTGCAGAGCTTTTATTGTCTGTTCTAGAGTAATGCACCCATCTCAGGGCATTAGAGAGTGTCGGTCTCATGAATAAGATCATTCACATTGTTGTCTCAGTCTGTTCAGCAAAAAACTATTTGTTATCAGTTGAGTTATTATTTTTTCTTTTTGTCAGTCCAACATTAATTAGAAATGGAGAAATCCGTCGCCCAATGATGGAGGTCAAACTGCCATAAGCGATGAAATAAGGTAATCAATAAACAACTGTTCTGTTTCAGGAGAATAACATTTTCCAGTTATAAATGAAGCTGAAACGAAAACATTTTTCACTTAAGTGTTTTAATTGTTCCAATGGTTCTGGCAACAGTGTAGTCCTCCTGCTTGTCGTACACAGTGGAGAATGGGGATGTGGTGAACAAAGCTAAGCTGAATGCCAAAGCCTGTTTGAACCAGGAGGATGGACCAAGTCCAGCTGACTTGAGGTAAGCCTCATTGTCATGGGGTTTTTGCTTCCTCCACAGTCTTTTTGTTGGCCAGGTTTTCTGTGTGTAGTCTTTTCAAGTTGTGCTTTAGTTGTACAATGAAAGTTCCTAGAGGCCTAAGCTGAGGAAGATTCATAAAACTTTCAAACAGAGGGTAAAACAATAAAGCAAAAATGATTTGTATCCCTTCCTGTTTTCCTATATCATTTATTTCTGTGCATTTTCAACATCGAGTGTTGAGGTTTTCACTTTGTTTTTACCATTTCTTTGGACTTAGAGGAAACTATATTGCATTCTCTTTGCAGCAAGCTTTCCTGATCTGCTGGCAGCACTGCAGGCTGGTATAAATAAAATAGGAGTGGTATCATTGATATTGATCACACTGTCTTCACAAAGATAGCTGATGACTGACTGTACTTTAGAGCTGAAATGATAGGTTAGTTTAAAAAAAGAAAACATTATAAATATACAATTTTTCCTGTTGTATTTGACTTTTTTCTGTAAGCTAAATTTATTTTTTATCAGGGATTATTCCTGAGGGCTAATGCACAAAACTGTCCTAGTTAGTTTAAATTAACCTATGTGTCTTCTTTGTTGAATCCAGCACCTCTGACAAAAGTGGCACAATTTGGCTCAAATGCATCATGCCACATAGGCTACATATCATAACATTAATTCAATAAAATACTTATTTGAGTTAGACATCATGCCATATTTTTGATTAAAAATGACTATTTTGTCTTGCCTCATTAATATAACTGCAAAAACAACAAAAAAATATTAAACTGGACAGAAGTGGACTTTTTTGTTTAAAACACAGCTCATTCTTTGACTACATTATGTGAAGCTAGCCTTCTTATACACATTAATGGTTCTATTAATGGGGATAAATGGTACTTTTGTCAAGCTTTTAAGCTAAATAAATAATCAGCTTATTAGTTACTGATTTTATTTTGAAACACTCTCAGGCACTTCTGCCCACCCATCAATTACTTGTACCTCCTAGCGTTAAGTTCAAATTAAAATTGTTTTGTAGTAAAGATCAATCAAAAAAAAAGTCTACAGTTGTTGCAAAAAAGTGCATAATTAAAACTTACTGTGGCTTTTGTCTGAATTTTCAGTGACTACTTGGAATATGATGCATTTGTTGCCATGATGGATAGAGCAACTTAATACATAGTGGACATTTCAGTTGGTGGCACTAATGCACAAGCGTTGCTTTCCAACCACCAAAACAACAGAAAGAGAAGAAAAAGCAGGAAAAACGGTGAGTGGATGAGTTCACTTATTAGATGGTTCAGTGGGTTGCAGTCAAATATTCAAGCCAACAGGCTTTGATAAATAACCTTATATAAGCCTCAAAGAGAAAAAAATTAAGATGATTGATTATGTGCTGACTATTTTGACTAAAAAAAAGCCTCCGATAATGTGACCAGTTGGCTGCCTACCAAAAAGGCAGGATATTTGCCAAGAGCTGCCTAAACTGTTTTTATTTATTACATTAAAAAGAGGATGATGCCTCTGGACATGAAATGGAATAAAATAGGAGGAAGTCTCCAGCTTTATCTATCTATCTATCTATCTATCTATCTATCTATCTATCTATCTATCTATCTATCTATCTATCTATCTAT
>JAUZNJ010111264.1:0-46244 GCA_034780135.1 Jordanella pulchra | reverse complement strand
AGAGGGCTCCAGCCCAGGAGACCCACGGCGCACTCTGCTGGATGGAAGATGGAGCGGCAGGCTCCGGATCCCAACATCAGGTTTTTGTTTTTATCAAAGAAATGTCTTACGTTTATGCAGAGAAATACAAAGTCTCATAGAGAACGGCTTAATTTAAGACTTGAATCTTTTAGGCAAACAACAGGATTTTCATCAAGAACAAGCCTGTTAATGTTTATGCCAAAATCATGGGATGATAACAGCAGCATGTCCATCATGATACCCAAAGATTTACTTTACCACTTTAAACTTTCCTTTCATTTTTGATCCGTTAGCAATAAGCTTACTCATGTGTTATGGATCATTTTTCTGCTGCATATCCCAAGTGGCTTGAACTAAAGGTCAAAAACCTCCTTCCTCACCTTGTGGTGTGGTGGGAAGAACTTGGATCCTTCTCCTTGGCTGTTTTTAAAAAAGGTATAGTTGTTTCAAACATTTTGCTCTGACAGTAAAAATGGTCACATGTAGGTGATAAGCTGTTTTCTTGTGGAGATATTTTTACTAATGAAGATCAACATGGGTCTGTTTTGATTAAATGTTCCCGTCTTTTTCACATTTTCATATTTTTTTTTAAATGAAGGACATCTGAGTTATATCATATATCCTATAAAAACAAAGCAGCAGGCTGTTTATTCAGTTTGAAAAGTAACCAACTCCTGAAATCAAATCATAAATTATGAAAATGCATTGGTTACATTTGTTTTATAAGATATTTCTGCACCAGCAGTTGTGCAAAAACCAATTTTTTTTTAATGTTGGGTTTTCCTAGCGGTGATTGTGGACAGTCGTGCATTATCTGATTGATGTCAGTGTTGTAAAATCTGTGATCTGTATTGAGATGCTTTAATGAGAATTCATCCAAGTTATTAAAGCCTGGATTCACAAAGATGTCATTAATTTGCATAGAAATCAGTGAAAAACAAGCTCCATGTGTATTCAAACATCTGAGGAGGCTGCTCAGACCAAAGTCATGTCTATTTGCGGCTTTAGTTATGGTTGAACAATAATTTGAATAGAATTCTATGTTGGAGTCAGGATGGGTCATTTTAAGTCTTTAGGCATGGATTTTGTAAATTATATTTAAAAACTTAATGTGCCTCAAATATAGCATTACAGAAGAAAAAACAAGGCAAAATAACAAAATAACCTTTAATAAAATTTAAATATTTAACACTGTCCTTTAAAGAAACCCCATACGGATTCAAAGGAAACATTTAATCAAATGAAACTTTTCTGAGACTTAAATTTGGTAAATAGATGCTTCCTTCTCTGAACAAAATCCTTTTGAGAAATGATAAAGATGCATTTGAAAATAAGAAAAAGATTCCCTTTTTCAGTTTTATTTAAAGTAGCAGGTCAAAGGTCGATGTTTACCTTCTGCAGACACAAATGTAGCTGTCCTATGGATGATGTAAACCGAGCAGTAACAGATGGGGTCAAATGGGATCCATTGAGACAAACGCTATCTGAAAGGCTGCACACTGTATTCTTAGGAGGGGAGAAGCAATGACGAACATAATGCTTGTGAGTTTATGGGTCTCTGTTTGTGTGCAGATAGTAGAAGGTAATACATGAGTGGGGGTTGATGAGTCTGTGGCGTGGCAGTATAAATATGTGAGACCAAAAGGAGAAAGCCCGTTAGTTCAACGGTGGCACCAAAAAGGAGGCGCAGACATTTAGAAAGAAAAGAACAGGATAAGAGAGGAGAACATGAAGGCATCACGACGGTGAACGAATTGAAGAAGAAAAGGAAAAATTGACTGAATAACCTGTACGATCTGAAGGGATTTAAACAACAGTGCTGGAAAAATTTACTCAGGTTTGTATCTTGTATCAGATTCTGTTTTTGTTTAAATTTTGTATTAACTTTTGACCAGCTCTTCTCCAGAAATAACCAAAACAATGGGAATACTACTGGCTTCATTGCTGCTCCTGGGAGCCAGTCTGCCATGTTTCTCTGTTTACAACAGTGGTGAATGCTTCTTCAACACTAAAGGTACATTTTTGAAAACATTTTAGCTAATAAATGCACACCATTTAAAAAGCCTGATCTTCAACATGTGAGGTGAAATATTTTAATAGTTACCACATTTGTGTTGCTTTGTTTTTTAATTTTTTTAATGATGCATTCAGAACTTACTCATATGTAATGTTCTGCAGACTCAGATGTATGATACAGTTTTTCCTTGCAAATTATATTACATAATCAACATGAAAAATCATAATCTTGATAGTTTGATAAAATTAATGGCTGATAAACTTATCACAGAAAAAAAATAATAAAAGTATTTAAAGTTCTGTTCAGGTAAAAGGTTTTTTTCTGTCCACATCAGCAAGTTGTGAACACATGGGTCAGGTGTATGGGATTGGGGAAAGCTGGATAACAAGCGACTGCTACCAGTGTGTCTGCATGGAGCCTTTTGGAGTGGGATGCTGTGACCTGTGAGTTTGTTTACCTGTGCAGTTAAAATGAACCCTCTCTAAACATTTACTTTTTATATCATTGCTGTAATTTGACTCTCTTCTTGCCTACAGTGCAACTAAGCCCATCGACTACCCCGAATGGTGTGAGATCATCCGTAAACCGGATTCTTGTACCAGTGTTGCTGTGATGAGAGTGAATCACAAATTACCCTGCCTCTGGGGACAGGGTCGTCTCAGAACAGCTGGCCAGCCTTGGAAATCCGACAATGATCCTTTATTCTGAGTTCTGCTATTCTTAAAAAAAAAGAAAAATGTGAAGCATGTTGGGATATATGAAACAAGAAAAGAATCAAGTAGAGTTATGATTTTTGTTTTTAATACTGTGAGCAATATTTTTGTTGTGCATCAGTTGGTCACAGTAAACGGGTTTCTTAATTTGTTTAACACAGTATTTAAAATTAAAGTCATTAATAAAATACATGCTGAAACATTAGCTACTTCTGTTATGTTTATTGCCATCATTTAGCCCTGTGACTTAGAGTTAGACTTGCTTATTTTAAATGTATAATGTTGTATTTTTGATTGTTGTAATATTAACCGACTGCAGACAAGACACACAAGAACAGTTTTGACTTATTAACAATAAAAGACATTGATGCTTCCTTGTACTTTGTTTTTACCACATTGATAAGCCTATTTATAATTCTTTTATGAAACCAAATTTCCTTTTTTCTGTTTTCAGAAAAATTCTGAAAATATATGCAGAAAAAAGAAAATAATAATTAGTTTTAAGTCGATTTTGATGTTAGAAAAGGAATGGTGGATTATATTACTTGCATAAGCTTGGTTGTACTAATTTGTATTATATTGGATTTTTTTATTTCAGAAAAAAGTGTTTCCCTCTGGTTTGTTATTCATAATAATATATAAATTAATAAATTTAACTGCAAGAACTACATCTTACCTCGTGGTTCTGAAGAGTCACGATCAGTGTTATCTAACAAGCTACTTTAATACATACACAAATATTTCAGAAAATATTTCCATATACAGATTTCTTTTTGATGACGAATGGTTTCCCAAAAATACAACACTTTTATCATATTCTGTTTTTTTTTTCTAGTTCGGTAGGGAAAAAAACAAAACAGTATTTTTATTCAGAAGTGCCTCCGTTTATTTATCCAGGAAGCGATAACGACGAGAAACTGAACTAAGCTTTCACGTTTCTTTTATTTTGAAAAACAAGGCGACGCGGCGTGATGACGTTCCATATCGCGTCGTGCTTTCAGCATGAAGAGGATTTGTTTATCATAAAAAATATTCACTGTTTTATTCTTTTTTTTTTCAATTACTAAATCGTGAAGCAAAGGCTGAGACATGTGGATACTGATTCCCCAGCTGCCTGGAGGTAACTTTATTTATCATGGTCGACATTTTGAAAGCTAGCTGTGGGCTAACTGGTCAAAGTTTGACTGAAAAAGTAATCGCTGCATTCAATAGCACAGTGGTCGCTTTTTCTGATGAATGCATTCCTTAAAATTTTAAATTGATTGCTTATTGATAATTTAAAAAAATGAAAGAGTCTTAAGTATATATGATGTATTTCACAACAGACTAAAGGCTGCAGTGAACCTTTAAATCAAAACGAATCTTATCGTGTAGCTACCTAGTTTTCCATCACTTACTAAACTTTAAACAGGTTTGTTTGTGTGGGGAAAAAAGTAGACCCCATGTTCGAACAGCAAGCAGACTACAGCTTTCACACAGGATGGATCTGATACAATTGAAAATATGTACTATTGGAAAATTTAGCCCATATTATTACTACCCCACTACTGTACCGAAGAGTTACCATTTGGTATAGTGCTCATGGTTCAATACATGCAGTTTGGCAAACCTGAAACATGCTGTTGTATTCTTCTGACAGAGAATAGCTCTCTAGGCAACTCTTACAATACACATTTTTTCAGTTCATCTCCAATTGTATTGTCACCCTTTGGCATTTACCGTTCAAAATGTAAACTTTACCCCAAAGTGTAAACTTTACCCCTACATTGAAAGAAGATGCTCTTATAAATGTGTGTCTGGTAACTAGTAATAAGTGCAGTATAAGATACAGAATTTGTGCATTTGTTGAATTTCTCTTTATAGAGAAACTGAATTAAAAAACTGACTGAACAGTAAAAGAATTAAAACAACTGTTAGAAATTACATAAAAGGCTCTGTTTCTGCACTGGATGTGTTAAATAAAACGCTATTTGGTGACTTGAACAGATGTAGGGTGAAGGCTTAGACGCATAAAACTTCATGGTGATGGTACTCCTTTTAGCTTCCCCAGTGTTGTACTCTCTCATAGCTTGAATTAAAGCTCCCACTAGTACTGGGCTATTTATTGTGATCAAATTACATTTAACAAGAGTTAAATACTTACTTTTATTCCAGACCTTCAGGTGGTCATAATTTGCCGCCACATAGAAGGGAAGAGAGTTGCAGCTAGTGCACATATCTATGTATGCCAGTGGAAGTAAGCACCTTGTCATATAACAGTAACAGTGAAGTCCTGTGACAGTGGACTCCGGACAAGAAAGCTTGTTAAGGTCATAGAAACAATGAAACCAAGCAGTGAAGGATCTCCATGCCTATGGCTAGTGGGAAAAAAATCAAAATAAAATCATAATTGCAATGTTAGTTGAAAAAACAAAACAATTTCTACTTTTGGCAGAATCGTTCAGCAGTACTTCTTACACTTCTGTATTTCCTCATATTTCATTTAGAAGCAGCTCACTGATACTGAACTGAGCTAACTTTGAGTTTTCACTCAGCAGCCATGTCCTCATAGGAGAGGATTACTTTCAGTGTTCGCTGGTAGAGCTGAGTATAATGAATTCATTGATCAGAAGAACAGCAGTGTTTCAGTCCCCAGCTGCCCTGACTCAGACTGGGCTGTTATGTAAAACTATCAGGAGTGGTGAATATGTTGAACATTTCTTCTCCTACTTGCTCACCGGTTGAGCTGCATTACGGAAACATCTTTGTAAATTGTTATTATTATTTTTTTTTATGGGTTTTCGAGTTTTAAGCTGACGTTTGTTTATTTTCAGGTGCAGCTTTTTATCTCCTCCCTGGTAGAGAGTACGTTGTTGGCCGTAAGACTTGTGACATCCTTCTCCCCAGTGACCAATCCATCAGCAGGTCTCATGCTCATCTCACTGTGGCTGAGCAGGTGAGAGAAAAAGAAGCAGTTGCATAAAAAAAAACTCTTCTAAAAGTTTTGTGTGCAGTTTATTTGGGATGTTGTGCACAATCAGGTTGCATATGAATAACCCATATTCAGCTTGTTGCAGATTTACACTTTTCACAGTTAGAAATGGGGCCTGCAGATTCATAGATTTGCAGTTTAAAGTTATATTTACAAAGGTAAAAGCACAGATGCTCCCCCCCCAAAAAAAAAAGTTCAATAAAATGTACTTGTTTGTGCAGCAAGAAGCTCAAGGTTTTCCAGGCAGAGGTTGTTTTATTCCTTTATTTTAATTCATCCACATTTGAAAGTTGTTTTTTGTGGTTGTTTTTTTCTGCAGTAGCAGCTGACTGAATAGAGAACGTTGGAATTAACTCTGCTAGTGTGACTGTAGCTGTCTCATGTTTAATATTCTGGCAGAGAGCCAGCTATTCGTATTCTTCTCTGGAAATAAACCAAAACAAACAGAAGCGATCCAAGCAACAATGGAAGCTTGGCAGTGTTTTTTTGTTGTGTTTTTACATACTTTCAAAATTACTATAAATCAATAAAAACTCACTTGTTAATTAGAGTTGAAACAAATAATCAGGTCCACTTTGATTAATCGTTTTTTGAAATAATCGAAAACTAATGGGGTAATAAATTGTAATCGCTAAGTCAATTATGTCTGAAACGACCCATTTGCTGAAAGAATAACCAACTCAGACTAATAAATAGGCCAAAATTGTAAAAATATAAACGTTCTCCATTTAAAATAGGAAAAAGCTTCTTTATTTATAAATATTTTCAATCCAGAACTCATCAGGTTTCAGATTTATTGACACATGGTTCATAGTCTGTAACACATGACGCTAAAAACGCTAAATTAAAAAAAACTCCTTAGAGCATTCTTTATTTCCACCTCTCTTAATATTGCGTGGCGATATCACAGTAAAGGTCTGCTCTGTTCAACTTCAGCGATCACAGTAGATTCATCCTTAACTTATAAACCTTTTCTAAAAAAAAAAAAGATTCGCCTCCATTTATTCTAGTTGTGGCTTTTTAAAATTCCTGTCTCACAGGTTTTCACGCTTTCACCTCACTAAAGCCACATTCGTGTTGCATTCATGTCTGCTCACTGTTGTTGCCCTAACTTTTTTCTTTTAGACCCTGACACTTAAGGACTCGTCCAAATATGGAACCTTCGTCAACAATCAGCAACTAACGGCGCCCGTTCAGCTTTCATCAGGGGATAATGTTACATTTGGCGTTTTTCATAGCAAATTCACGTGCGTAAAAAGAAAAAATACCCTTGTATTTTCCGATAACATCCAGTTTGGTCATTTTATTGCTTTGCTTTTGTCTGCCTCAGCGTGGTGTTTCTTGAGAAGCCAGTGGTTTGCACGTCATGTTTGGACGCTGCTGGCAAGGCGTCACTTTCTGAGGCCCTTTCAGCTCTGGGAGGGAGGCTGGTGAACACCTGGACTCAGGATTGCACCCACCTGGCTATGCCAACTGTTAAAGTCACCATAAAGGTCAGAGCCACTGTTTGTCCCTGATTCCACCCAGTGGATGTCTAATCTTCAGCCGTGTGTTGATGCTTTTCCCACCTTTCTTACTTAGACCATCTCTGCTCTGCTGTGTTGTCGCCCCATTGTGAAGCCAGAGTACTTCTCCGAGCTGAGCAGAGCCTTTCAGCAAAATGTGGCCCCTCCCAAAGCAGAGCGGTAAAAGCAAACCCCCTTTTTGTGTTACGTTTCTGTTATAACTAACCTACCAGGCTGCGTTATAATGTCTGTTTTTGTTTTTAAGTTATATCCCTGAGATCGATGAGCCCAGCTTGAGTAAAGAGGATGTTAACCTTGGATTGATGCCAGCTCGGAAACAGCTTTTTACTGGAAAGTCCTTCATTTTTCTCACAACCAAACAGGTTTGTATTTTCTTATTTAAGTTCAAGGTGTCTTAAATGATCCACAAACGTGGAGTTTAATTTGCTCAGACTCTTTTTTTAGAAATGTAATTCCTAACATTTTTTAATCATGTGCAAGTATGTAATAGTTTTTGTTTTTGATTCACCACCATATCCACCCACCCTCTGTGATTCAATTAGTACTTGACATTTTATAGTAAGCTGTTTTGAACAGACGAAACGAAAACATTTTTGTAATCAGATGTATAGTAACTGCCAGTCAGCCATTATTACAGATATTTGCTACTTTGCTATATTAACGCCTTTCTGGATAGCATGTATATGTCGATGAGAACTGTGACACCTGAAAGCCTGAAAGTTGTCTTTTAGAAAAAGATTCATACATTTCTCAAGATCTAAGTGATGAGTCGTCAAGGTTTTCTGTTGTTGTCCGTGAATCCGTTGATCTCTTTATTGATGCTAAAATTCTAATTCTCTAATTCTGTTTATTGATTCAGTTAAAGATAAATAGACGAATAATACGAGAAGAGGGTGAAAAGTACTTTAAGAAACCTGTTTTTTTTTCTTTTCAGTTTTTTTCTAAGACACCTTTAAGGAGTTCTGCATTTGTTCCATGTCAAGTTTGTCTCACTAGGGTCGTCCTGTTTGCCATGAGTGTTCACTATTGGTGTGAACGGGAGGTTTTGGCCAATATGCAGACAAGATTAATGGATTTGTGACATTTTGTACTTTATTTTTTAGGAAAATAAGAAAATATGGGACAAAAGTTTGAGATCCCAAAAAGGGGTTGATAATGTGGCGGAGAACTGTAATATAAGAGAGTCTACTGCAGAGGGCGCTGGTGGGCTTCATTGGTTGTTAGTTTTTGGTGACCTTTTTGTATACTGGTGCTGGTGATTAAAAAAAAAAAAAAAGATTTGTTACTTTTGTAATTCCGTTCAAAAGGTGACATTTTTGTGTTAAGTTTAATCATTACAAATAGTGACATATTTCAAGTGTGTGTTAATTTGTATGATTATAACTGACTACTAAAAAAAACTAATTCAGTTTCTCTGATAATTAGAATAATGTGAGAATGTTTAATATTGAAGACAGATGGTGCGTCACTCAGGTTGTTTCAGGTCCACTGTAAAGTTGTTCCACAGTCAGCGACAGTTTGCGTTGCCATGTTATGCTGCTGCTGTTGGTCCACTGTGTTTTCTGTGGTCTAAAGCTCAATGCAGCTGTCGACCAGGAAGGTTTAGTGCATTTCATACTTCTTGCTGCTGACCAGCTTCTGTAACTTTTTTTATTAATTCTTTTTATTTTTTTATATTTTGAAAGGTCTCTCTTAAAAAACCGATTAATGTCAATGCCGACTTTCTTGGTGAAATGAAGGTTTATTGAAATAGATAAATAATAATTAAAGCACCTTAAGAGGAAGCCGGACTAAGTGTGAAGCAAAGATAAAATGTTTACAGACTAAGAATAAAGCAAGTAAGGGCATACAGAATATTTGGCTGTCTGCTTCTTTAATGTTCGTTTCTTTGTATTTATGAATACATTTCCTTATTGAATTCATTTCAAAAATATTTAAATTTCAAAGGGAAATTTCCTTTAAATTATAGGCAACAAAGTAAGTATTGTTTTTAAAGATGCTTTTTCTTTACTTTTTTCCACTTTCAGCTCTGAATCTGTTTTCTTAAGTATAATTATGGATAAATAAGCATGCTTACTTCCTGTTTGCAGCATATTTCTGTTACTTTAATGAAAAGCAGAGATTCCAGTTAACTCGGAGCTCTCCTCTCCTGTGTGCAGCTAAAGCGACTGAGCACAGCAGTGAGTTTTGGAGGAGGCAGGAGTCAGCTGCTGGAGGAAGGCTCCCTCCCCCGCAACCTGCTGGAGTCTCCTCACAGCTGCGTGGTTGAGGTCACCTCAGGCAGCTCCCAAAATCTCCTCTCTCCTTCAGCTACAGAGTGGGCAAACTCTGTGAAGAACGTCGTCCACAGGTTCCAACTCCGTCTATAAAAGACAGATCTGTGAAGTTTGTTTTTTAGTGATTATAAGTGCTCCAAAAATCCTTTCTCCATCTTTGACCTTTGACCACTAACAGAAAAGGTCTCAGAGTCATCACAGAGTCGGAAATCGGTCTAGCTGCCATCTACGCCTCATGTGACAAATACTGCAATCCATCCCATCTGCTCACAGACTCGGGTGAGTAATCACAGAAAAAATCCAACACTTACTTTATCCTTTTTTTTCTACATTTCATTTTGTCTGCTTAAATTGATTGGTCTTTTAGATCCTGGATCAAAAATAATACCCAGAATCCCAAGTGCTTCACTGTCACAAAGCGTGACTGTGGAGGAAACAGTTCTACCTGCAGCGTCTCAGAACGTCACAGCCTATGCAGTCAACACGGAGACGTCCCAAAGGTACAGGCTAGGGCCGCAAGATGTTTGGAAGACGTGACATTTCAATTAATTGAACTATTGCAACAGTTAATACTCCACTACGATCTCTGAGTATTGGTATCTGACGGAAACAAAAGGAAACAAATGTTGATCCAAGCAGCCAAATAACTGGAGAACAGTTAGGATGTATGGAAATGTTAAAGGCTGACATGTATTGCTCTCCTTCAAACAGTAAAATAGTGACTCTAATACTGTGCAGCTTTAGTTCAAATTATCCACTAATGAATAACTGCATTTTCTGGACTCTTTATTGTTATTTGTTGTCAGGATGGAGGTTTGGAATATGAGTGGAGTTGGAGCTGTGGGAGAAACTCCTGAGAAGAAACAGAACAAGAATGCAGATAAGTTACCTGGATCCAAACTCATGACGGAGCAAAGAGCCACAGAGTCCGTGGTGGAGGACACCGTGAGCTCATCGCTCAGTGCTGCCGGCAACACAGACTCACAGGGAGGGAAACCAAACCCCAAACTAAGAGGTGACGTCTTGGAAAAACGTACTGCTGTGTCCCCATTTCCACTTATAGTACATTGATTTAATGTTTGTTTCTGTTAGAAAATAATAGAGAGGTATCTGAAAAGATTAAATGAGATAAAAAATTCTTAAGTTTTGAAAAAAGAAATAATTTCTTTAATATTACATTGAACATTATTCATCCCTCTCTTTGTAATCATAGAAAAATGGACAGAAAACTATGAAGTAATTTATCTTTACATATCAGGGAGGCTGAGTGGCTCCCTGTTATTAAATCTCTTAGAAAACATTTTCCTCTTTGCTTTTGATCCAGATGTCGATGATATTGAAAGTTGTGTTGTTTTTTAATGCATCAGTTTTTTGTTTTGTTATTTTATTGTATTATTTTTTTTACATTTTAAATTATGAGCTTTTTAGTTAAAGCACTTTGACCTGCTGAGGTCATTTTAATGTCCTATAAAAATAAGGTTGAGTCCATTCAGCTCGATTATTTACTTTACCTGAGTTTTAAAAATAGTTGAGGTTGTTTACCTGCGATAACCATTCATTAAAACCAGGGTTTTATTTATTTTTTTGCTGTTTTAGGTTTGGTGAGTAGCAGAACTAATGGAGGCAGCAGACCGTTCCTTCACAAACAATCCCCACAGAAACAGAAAGCTCCAGCACAAACATCCCCACAGAAACAGTCCACTCTGACCAACTTCTTTCAGCCTGTCAACAAGAAAAGGTAAGCATCTGATTATGCATGAGGAGAAGGGTTGTTTTTTTCCATTACAGAGAAGCTAAATATAGAGCAGTATATTTTACTGAGAACAAACATGCCTTTGAATGAAACCAACAAAGAGAAACATAGATCCAGGTTAATGAAATTAGGAAACTTTGCATTGGATTTTAGATCCTACTGGGCATCCGGGGGGGGGTAAGGACTTTAAAATCTATTTTTCATTGCAGTAAAACACTTCAGTTTCTGTCCAAACTATTAGGGATCATCAGGATTGTAGCTCAGAATAAATGTTGTGAAATATAGAAGATAAACCAGGACAGAAAAGGATAAATGTTACAATCATTTCAGTTTTTATTTTCACGTTTAAACAAGCGGTTGTTGTTCACATTACAAACCTGTTTTAATTGTTCTATTTGTATGTTTTGAGTTTGGGTTAAAACAGGAAACCTTTCACCCCTACCCTCCTTCTCTGTGTCATTCAGACCTTTAGAGGAAGAATCCTCAGCTGTCATGTCGGCACCGAAGCGGCCGGCGCCTGAATCATCCATCACTTCACAGGATACAGACTCACCTAGAATCTCTGTTAAATTGCCCCGCGATGGACCTTTAGCTGTGTCCGAGACTCCGCTTGAATCTTTGGATGATTCCGTTCCGGCTGATCAACCTCGGAGCAGAAAGAGGAAGGAGATGGAGGAGGAGATACAGCTGGAGGAACTGGAGGAACTGGAGTCCCTTATGTCCGAGGATATGGACTTCCTCAGTGATGAGCCCCCAAGTCGTCATGGCCAGAAGGAGCAGTTAACGGTGCCTGGTTTGGCCAAAAATAAGCAAGGTTCCCACCCCACTGAGGCCTTAAATAAAAAGCAGCGCCTCCATCAAGAGCAAAGTGAAGGAGCCACAAAGGGACCTGTTTTGGGCCTGGAAAATGAGCGTTCCCAACACGACCACGGTGGACAACCTGCCTCCAGCAGGACAGAGCGGCTTCGCCTCACAGACAGCACTACACCTTATCCTGACTCCAGTAAGCCTCCCAGAAAGGCTCCTGTAAGTGCAGTTAAAGAGGAAATGGATTTTAAAGACGATGAAAGATCTTTTATTGAGGTGAAAACTGTTTTACTCTGAAATAGATTTGGGTTACAAATGTAGAAAACAGTTACTATGCTGACATGAGTTTACCGTTTTATATCCACCTTTGTTTCTGCTTTTTCATTTCTACAGGATGTAGAACTGCTCCAAGTAGATCTTACCCAGTCAGCAGAAGAGACCAAAGCATCCGTTAAACCTGTAAAGATCAAGGAGGAGGTGCAAGTAAGTTCTCTGTTGTTTATGTGCTCCTCCTAAGACTGAAAATCCAACACAAAAAAAGGAAAGAAATGTGTCTTATTTTCGTCCGCCTTCCTTGAGTCTTCTTCACTTCATAAATAATGGGATATTTAAAAATTAGCTTATTGAGTTCAATATCCCGTTTCTGATGTCACCTGAGTTCGTTTTCTCAAATTTACGAACAAATCAACTTTCATCAATTATGCTGTGCTTAGATGCATACAGATGTTTCAACAGTTGACTTCAAGTTTGGAATCTGAGCAGATTTAAGCCTCTAGGAATCACAAACATGCTTTTTTTTTTTTTTTCAAAGAATGTTTATCAGATCAATTCTGGGTTTATTTCCATGTTTTTCCAGGAGACAAAGGTCGACGCAGACCTTCCTAGACAGCTGCTGATGGTGGAGTTCAGGTCACTCACAGTAAATCCTCCCGCAAAACCCAAATCGGGACAGGCTCGGGAGAACGGGCACGCCAAGAACTTCAAATGCTTCCGAAAGGTCAGACACTAATCTGACGCGTCCAATTATAGCGAAAATGAAGTCTCAAAAGTTATTTGTTCTTATCTTGTTCATTTGGACTAAAGAAATCTAGATTTTTATTTTAGACCAATAATTCAATGCTTTGCAGAAATATTCACACTTTTCTACACTTGCCTAATTGCACCTGCAAGATTAGCAGTATTCCCATTATTGTTAGACTATAGAGAGTATCTCCAGCCTTTGTAGCTTACGTGTCAATACAGTTGTATATTTTAACAAGAGGAGTTTAAGTAAATGTAAACCTAAATGTGATTTTTAGGTGTTCAATTAATCTGATGGCCTCTGCATTTTGTGTGACAGAAACACCTCCCAGGGTCAGAGAGTTTCCATCACATCATTGGAGGATCTGATCTGCTGGTTCACAACAGGGGGAAGAACTCGGATCTGGATGAATGGCTGAAAGACACAGCTGAGGTACTGAAATCCCTCCTGTTTGGTTGTTTCTATCTTTTCTGTGACGGATTGTCCCTAATTTGAACCGATGTCCTTGCAGGAGGAGCGTCAGAACAGGAGAGACGAAGCAATAGGAGACGATCTGTTCAGGTGAGAGATTGGAACTTGTTGACTGACTGGCTTTTCAGACAAAATCTATGAATAATGAACAGCAGCCTCCAATTCTGTTGGCATCCTGGTAAAAAAAAATTAAAAGCTATACATCTTTTATAACAATAGCATAATCCCAAAACTATTTAATTTGTTAGTATGGGGAAAAAAACTCACATTTAGAAGAAAACACCTCATCAAAACTTACTTGTGGATACTTTTACCTTTCACAATAAAGGCCTGTGGCACGGATTCGTCCATAAGTACATTTTAAGTGGCCTTAAAGAGCCAGATGAGGCGTGTCATAAACTTGTGGCAAATGTTCATTTGAAGTTTACAAAGTGGCTAAAATTGCTAAATCAATAAATAATAAAATCAGAAATTTCACTCATGCAGCTGCAACTCGCCCTTTTAAAGACTTTGAGTTCTGACTTTCAAACCAATCCCATCTTTGTTTTCCCAAACTCCAAGTAGCATATATCCGGCTTGCTACTCCTCAGTCCATCCGCTCTCATGCTACACTCTGAGGTACGTAAAGACCTTACAGCTAGTAAGTACCAGCTGTAAAAATTAACTTCTCACTATGCTGAGGAAACAAAAAGGGTATGGGTGAGTGGAGACCGATGCACTGGAGAGAAACTTTTTTCCTTCCACACTTTTAAGTCGAAAGAAAAGGAGAAGCAACAAAAAACGCATGCAATCTGGTCAAGCCCATCTAAACTGATAATTTTCATTATGCAATTGATTGATTTATTGCTAATATGGACATCCCTAAAGTACCAGATGAAAAGGGATGATAAGATTGATAATTTCGGTAACCAAAGTTACAGTTCAGTGTGGCATAAAACAATGGGTGGATATGTAGAAAACACATTTTTTAGTAATGGTGGAAGATCTCTGATACTATGGTCCTGACTGATAGGAACCTTGTTACAGTGTAAAGAAACCTGGTAACATACCTGGACTTTTTAATTTAAAAAAATACAGAATGATGGCATTTTAAAACTGAACAGGAGTCTTTTATTTGGTCTTTTCAGCTCCACAAAGATCCCAAACATGTTTACAGCATCACCAGAGAAATTGTTCACTGGAGACAGGGAACCGTTTTTCCATGGTGATGTCAGTCCTCAGACCTTAATCAAATAGAAAACATGTGAAGTGAGCTGAAGGGAGGATAGCTGGACCGGTCAAAGATCCCTCTTCCCCTCCAACCGTGTTAAGTGTTATTAGCAAAGACTAAACTCCCCCTGTTAGCTCAAGGTTTTCTGTTACCTGCTGAAATAATTAATAGAATTAAAGGTTGTTTGAGAAGTTTTGCTCCTGCAATAAATTCTAAGTATATTTTCAGGTTTTTCTTACATGTATAGCAGGGATGCCAGTCATTCAGGGGAGTGCTGTATTGGCTTATTTATTTAACTTAAACATCGATGCTTTTAAAAAGCTTCAGCTTGAACCAATCAGGAATTCACTGTTGTCAGGGCGACAGCGGTGATGTAAGCTGGCGCTGCCTTGTTTTCTTTGACTAAGCAGTATAGAGACTGTCTGAGATAGATTTTTTTATTTTTTTTCTGCCTGCATGTCAGTGCTGAGGTGTTTGATCACCGAGTCATGCTCGGCCAGTCATACATAACATGGTAGCAGACTCCGCTGCTAAGAAAATAGTCTCGCTTTTTTTTTTTTTTTGAGCAGGGGACTCTAAGCAATTTTTCCAGACGCTGTTTTATAGGAAGCTTGTTTGCTTTGAGCTGTTCAAACATCATCTGTGTTTTACAGCACTTGGTTTGGACTGTTTTTTATTGTTTCAAAATGCCTCAGAGTTCAATAAGCAGTGATACATGAGGAATGTTAAAAGGCCGTCCTGATGTGGACAGATGTCTGAAATGATGCCCTCTTCTCTTGTGTTTTTTTTTTTTTGTTTTTTTTTTAGGTACAATCCCTCCAAACTTACGAGGAGAAGATGAAGTGCTCTCATCTCTGCGCTCAAGCCTTTAGCTTCTGAAAATCTTTTGACAAGAAATCTAGAAAAAAAACATCGTACATACATGCAAGTTTATATTTTAACTGTTGTTGCTGCTTGTTCCAGCATGTTTCTAATGAAGTCACTGACAGCCAGCAATGTAACAAGGAGACTCGCGTTCAGAGGATTTGTCAATTTCTTTATTATTATTGAATAATAAAAAATAATTAATACAAAAAATAAAAAATATTTTGCTTGCATGACAGATTCTACATGCATACCATTGCTTCTCATTCATTTTAGTTCTATGTCCAGGCCTCGGGAGAACAAGGGAGTTGGGTGAAAAATTCAAGCAATACTTTTTTCTTTTTCTATCAACCCTTCAGTCACTTTTCCGCTTCTCAAACAGCTCAAATACGTTGTTTTCTTGCCAAACAAACAACAGTTTTCATTTCTGTGCGCATAGTTTTTACTTTAAGAAAAGATTCTTTATTTAAGTTAAGAATTAAATCAGTTTTGGTATGAATTGTACAACAATTTAAGCTTTCTCAGACAAGCTACAAGGTGTCCAGGAGAGTTACAAACTGGCTCTAAACATTTCTTTTTAGATTCAGAATGAAAATATTCAGGATATTATTTAAGCTTTTGCAGTTTGAATTTCATCATCAAAGTCCATGCACATCTGTGTTGATGGTATCAAGCTTACACATTAACTCAAAATGATAATAAAAAGATCATACAAAAGCAGTTATGTCTCATCTGAATCCTTCGGTCTCTGTGCAGCCAACATCCTCCAGCTTAACTCTTCCCACACCTTCTATCATCTCACTCTCCTAAGGCAATAGTCCATGCAAAATACATGTATTTAATATTCTATATTGCAATAAAACGCAGCAAAATAAAGAGGTTAGTTACATAGTTGAGCTGGAAATGAAGTTAAAAACAGTTAAGGTCTGCAATAGGCAGCTGATTTTGGTTACACATAGATATTCTGTTTGTTGGAAAAATTAAATTAACTACAGAATTGTTTATTTGTTACTGCATTAACCAACATAAATGACTGGAGTTAGTGGCAAAAGTTGACCATGCATAAGACTCAAAGGGTCACATTAAAAGGAAAGAAGACAAAATAACAGTTGAGTTTTTACAGGTGCATCTCAGGTCCTTTGTTAAATCACCCAAAAGTTAGCATTTAGCCATAATTCAACTCCAAAAGTTAAGCTCATTAGATTTATTTCACACAGGAATATATTTCAAACATTTGTTTTGGATCATTTTGATGAAAACCCAAGGTTGAGGTTCTCAGAAACGAATGACATTGGATAGCGCGAATAAAAGAAGCCATTTTTATAGTAAATATACTCAGTTTAGCATATTCACTCTACTTTTTCCTTTTTGCACGTCCTGCTCTCTTTCAGTGTTACGTGGCCTGGAGGTGATCAGCCTGTGGCTCTGCTGAGCTTTAACAGAAGCTCCAGATGCTTTGATATTAGCCTTCAAATTATCCACATGGTTCGGTCTGGTGTCATAGGTTTTCTTTGGATTGTCATAGTGATACCATACTCGTCAGAGGAGGCTTTGTTCCTATGTGGGCAGGTAGCAGGTCATGCTGGGAAATTAAATGAGCATCTCCTTAAAACATGGAGTGCTGTAAAATATCCTAGTAGATGGTTTTTCTAAATTAATGCTACATAAAACTGCAGATGACATGGCAACACTAATCATTACTGACTGGAACCTTCAGACAACATAACGTCTGATCCTATCGATTCTTCTTCCAGACTCCGAAAAACCTTGATTTCCAAGTTAAATGCAAAATTAATGTTATTTGAAAAGAGAATTTTGCACCACTGAACAATAGTCTATCCCTTTTATCCCCCTAAGATCAGAATATATGCTTTGAAGATGTATCTCTGCTTCAGGAATTAATTGACTCTTCAAGCTCTGACTTCAGCCTCAGTTCACACTTTATGGGTGTATTTCCAACTTAAATGGGCCTTACTCTGTTTTTCGTTGTTGCTGTCATTTAACTTTTTCCGCTTCCCGTTTTTTCTGCCATTAACTTTCCTGGATAAAGAGCTCTGTAAACATCCACCTTTTTTTTGGCAATGACCTTTTGTGGGTTACTCTCCTTGTGGAGGATTTCACTGATCTCTTGCTGAACACCTATCAAATCTAAAATCTTCCCACTGACTGATTTGGCCATGAATAAAATTTGTTTGTTAAAATTAGTTTTCATTTTTCATGTCATTGGTATGAGTGTCTTTTACTTTTTTTGCATTATACAGGTTTTATGAGATACTGCTTTTTTATTTGCTTTTATACCTATATATAAGTGCCTTGCCCAAAGACACAACGACACTGAAAGCTAATGCTGGGGTTTGAACGGACAACCATTCAAGGTAAACTTCCTGCGTCCTACGTCACCGTCGCCCAAATGCCATCACTCTGTGCTATCACTCTCTTTTAAATGAGTTTTTAAAAAGGGAAAGTTTTAATACTGTTCTAGTTGAGATGTACCCAATGTGACGTGGTGTGTGTTTGCAAGATGACCAGAGAATATACAAAAGGTTGGAGTGAAAGGAAGTTGTGTTATAACAGCCATCTTACCTCCTTTTCTGCCATTTTTTCTCTAAGTACTGCACTAATGATAAACAGCAGAAGGCAGAATGTATTTAATAACGTATACAAGTATAAGAAAATAAAAATGTAGAACGTTGTTTCACATTATTGGGTAACTATTTTCTGTTGCATTAAAGGGTCAATATTAACAGATAATAGATGTAGCTGTTATGATAATGCATTTTGAATAAATATCAAAAATCCGAGGCTGAGGTCTGAACTGATTGGCTTAAAGAAATTAAGATTCTGGATGGTTTTAAATGTAAAATAGGATTATAAAAATAGAAGCTGAGTTTGTTATCTGTAGATAGGTAGTAGATTGTAACACTGACTGTCAATCACATTTTACTGTAGCTTAAACTGATTGTTTTCTGTTTCCTTTATGCTTTTCTGTTTCATTGTTAATTGAAACCATGCAGCCAAAAAGCACTTTTAAACAGCATAATGAGCTTTCAATGGCTTTTTGGCTTTTTGCTGTTGTGCTGTGAAACAAGCAGGGAATTTGATGGTGGCCTTATTCAGGTTAGCAAGTGACATAACTGTGACCTGATAATAAATTGATATCCTAAACATGTTTATATTTGATCATGTTATAAACCCAAACTTTAGGGTATATTGTCTGGATTTTAGGTGACAAAAAGCAATGCAAAGTAGAGAGTAGGTTTTTTTATTAAATGTTCCTAAGACGTGGATTGTGGATATATTCAACCCTCTCTTAAATTCACACCAAATCAAGTGGGACAAACTCCATATAAAAGTGACCTTAGTGGTGTATAGTTACAAAAGATAAGAGGAAAATCTGCATCATAAAGACCAGAGAACAGAGGAGTGAGTGGATAAGGCTGTGGAGAAGTTTAAAATGGACAACATAAGAAAAAATCTAATGCATTTTGGTGCTAAGTCATTCAGTAATAGACTAACGGGAGCAAGCACAGGGAACATAGGTAAAGACATAAGAACTACAGTGATGTACTCTAAGTATTATCAACTTTATAAGTAGAGCTGTGAAGACACCATTACATTATTCTTTTTGACTAAAAATAAACTTATAAATGAGTTGTTTTTAATAATGTGCTGAGACAATAGTCATTTAATCCTGGAAATGATAGACGCACAACGTTTTACTTGTCTTTATGTGCCTCTGAAGGTTAAGGTTTGAGTCCATCAACGCATCCAGATTTTGGACCTGCTCAGTCGTCCTTAACACTCAAACCAGTCAGGTACTGTACCAGAAAGCCTGACCTTGTTCTCCAGTCAACACTATGGGGTGCTGTGCCATGATCCAATAACAACAGCACGGTATATCTCAGTACTGATGTGAGCATCAAACCAAGACATCAAAGACGCTTCTCACTGGTATGAGTGCGTTTTACTGGTTAACACCTTTTTCAGTAACCTTACTAATGAATGGAGGATTTGAAATAGGACAGACAGACAGACAGACAGACAGACAGACAGACAGACAGACATATAGTCTTCATTATGCTCTCTTGTTCATGCATGCTCCCTTAAATATCAAAGGCCATTATTGAAAAGCAGTATTTTTACTGAGATTTTTCGATAGTTAGGTGATTTATGAGGACTTTGTTTAAAACAAATTTTTGTCAAAAGGGTCTTAACAAAATATGCTGCCAACAATTTTAGAAGTTTTCTTAAAAAACATCAATCAACTTTGTTGATCTATTTCAATAATTTCCTTAAGTCCAAATATAACACATTCAAATTTAAAGTCGTTTGATAAAAGTGATGAAGTTCATTGGTTATTAACAGTTTTAAAAGGCATTTTATTTGCATAGAAGAAAACATTTTAAGTTGTGATATCAAAATAATTGTACTAAGCTGGCTTCAATTATCTACAATATATTTTTAACTGAAAATCTAATGAAATAAAAAGAGAAAAGCTTCATTAAACAGAGACTGTAAAACCTCTTTTAGATATTAACACATAGGTTCAGATGTTATTCATCTGTTGCAGAACCTACTCATTACTTGACATGCTTTGCAAATGGGATCACATGTTAGTGTTAACCTCTGGTACATGTCTATGTATATATGGGCTGTAAAGATATATATTATCTAAAGTCCTTTGCTTTGAATGTGTAAACTGTCTGAAGACACTGTGAAAGGAGAAATAACCCTGAATAACACTAGGTTCCATACTGTTATGAGATGACAGAACAGCTATAGACCATTGGCACGAGGTATCGTGAACCTAAACAGACTTCATTTGAAGTCAGACAAATGTTCATACATCCATTGTCTTTTTGGCTTCATGAATAAATAAAACCTATAAGCTTCAATAATGGAACACTGCATTAATGATCAAAGTAGATTAAAAGGAAACATGTTTTTCCTGTGTTTTATCTCCAGGAAACTTGTGCGTTAAGACTTGACTATTTTTGTTTTACTTCATTTCTTTCAAATGAAGTTGTTCCCTCCATTACTGAAGAGCTTTTCTTTCTTTTTGAGTCTTTTCAGCAGACAGGAGGCAATGCCTAAAGCACCCCCCTTCAGAAATCGAACAAAGTTGTCTCCGACTAGCGGGCCCATGGCAAACAGCCCTGGCTCCTTGGTGCACTCAAAAGTGTAAGGGTTGATGTCGATAGGGTTCTGCTTGCAGGAGATGGGACATGTTGGATCTTGTCCCAGGTACTGGCCCTGACCTTTCAGGAAGAACAAGTTTGGATTGGTCCCAATCAACACCAGGGCCATTGAGATCTTGAACGCCTTTAGAGAGTTGTCCCCTTGTAGCAGACACTTCATGTCAGACTTAAACGAGACCACACAGTGCTCAGGGAAACTGGTGTAATCAGGGAAGAGGTTGATGCTAGAACCTCCAGCGATACTCCCTGTAGAAATCTGGGGTTTAGGGCACATCTTGGCACATACTGAAGAAGCAACACTAATTGCCTGGGGTTTGTTAGAGGAGGACAAAGAGACTACATTGTTACAGGTCTGGGAAGACATCATGTTGTAGACTTTGTGGTATTCTGGGTACAGGGTCTTGGGAAGCTGCTTGAAGATGAGATCTGGGTTGTCAGTGTTCTTTCGGAAAACATGCAGCACTCTAATGTTGCTGTTACATGCACACAGAACTGCATCAGCTGCACTTAAACCGGCACCTACAACTAAAATCGGATCAGAGTTCACATCAAGTTTTCCTTGGCTCACAGCTAAGCCCAGGTCTGAGATGCTGTGGAAGACAAAAGGTAGCTCTTCCCCCTCTACACCCAATCGGACTGGAGAATCAGATGCACCAGTAGCCAGGACAACATTCTCAGCAAACAGGGAGAACGGGACATGAGTATCACTCTGTAGCTGTCGATAACCTCGCACTTGCCAGAGAGCCCCTCCCCCTCCATTGTTTTCAACCTCTTGGTGGTTCTCCTCAAAGTGCCCGTTCACGCTATCAACCATCCTTTGCTCTTGTTGACCATTCTCTAGACCTTCTAGCTTATGTCCACGGCAAAGTTTGTGAACAGAGGTAACATATGTGTTGTCAACAAAATTCTTTTGTAGACCCTTTAGCTTCACATAGTCTTTGTAATAAGACGAGATCTCCTCAGGGGTGGCTCTGTCACTTGTTACATTTCTAAAGAAGGAGATGTGTACAATCAGAACACGAGTACACAACAAATCTAAAGATAAACCCATCTCAGTTGTTTTAAGATCCTTTTACCTTCGCTTTCCATTGGTCAGGTCTCTATAGTTGACTCCAGGAAGCTCCATCCAGATGCCAAGACTAACAGTCAACATGGAGCCTTCCATTGCCTTAGGAGAGGTAACCAATAGCGTGAGCAATGTGAAATAATCTGTTGGGACAAAACCCCAGATAGTTACAAGGCTTCTGTAGAATAAACTTACATGCCAGGCACCCCCAGGTGTTCCCTTTCCCAGAACCAGGTGTGGGATTTGTTGATGCTTGTCTTTCCTCCACTTGAGGACTGGTGGGAAATCATAGCCAAAGTCGGCATTGGGGTGTAGTAGTGTATCAAATAGCACAGCCACAGGATTCCTTGACCGCCCCTCAAGACCTTCGCTCAAGTATTTCATATCCTGGGAAAAAAACAAGAGTGCGTTGACACAACTGAGATCCATGTATTAAAGAGTTTTTGTGTGAAGGTGCAATATTTTCTACCTGTTCAGTGATGGGGATGTGTTTGGCCTCCTGCAGTTTCCTGTACAGAATGGGGTTTGGGTGAACTGTCGCAGTATCCAAGTAGGGCTTGTATCCACTTAACAGGTAGGACAGACAAATACCCGATGGGCCATTTCCTGTAAACAAGTCGTTGGAATCGTTGGTCTACAAATAAGACCAACACCGAAAGAACAAGGTTGACCTGATGAATGTAATCATTAAATTCACCTATAATTACCACAGGGAGGGTAGGTGGGTGCTCTTGAGGCAGAGTGATTTCTTCCAGAAGAGGCATGGCTGCAGCCTGGGCCAGAGCCGGCACTGGGGGGAAAACACCAGAGAAATGGAAAGGTTCCAGATATTTCTGGATGGACCAATCAAATATTCAACTAAAGGCACAGTTTCATTCATGCTTTGTCTCTCTTCTGGGTCAGATTATTTTAACAGGTTTGAACTGGCTTGCTGTTTTTGTCTACTGATGTTGTTGTTATCTTAGATCCTGTCTCTGTCTACCGTCACCAGCTGACTCAGAAACATACACACTGAGGGAGTGGGAGAGAAAAAAAAAACCTTTATTTATCTGTGGCATTGTGTTTCCATACACATCATTGACCCACCCTGTCTGGCTGGGACTTCAGCCACGTGGAAACACCCCGCCAAAACAAAACGTGTCCCCTAATTTTTTTTTCACTGCTGTTCATTGAAGTCCATACACACCCCCTGTCTCTTCCCTCATGGCCCGTGGTGAGGCTAGCCTCTATTAACCCCGCCACTGCGCCCCAAACAAAAGGGAGTTCTCATGAGATAACATGGGCCTGGGTCTGTTGTGAGCATGCGCAGTGTGAGTTTGTGCATTACGAGACAGTGCTATTGTGTGCCCGTCGGGCAGCAAATCCCCTCTGATCACTTATCCAACTAGGCCCTAATCCCACTCTGGCTGTTTATGTCTTTGCTGGGTGAGAATATGGTACTGGCATGCTGACAGACTGAACTACTCAAAGATAAACTGGCCAAAAATGCACCCACCACTGCAGGCAAACAACACCCACATGCCTCGCATTCACACCAACCAAAACACTACCTGCAATGAGTTACAACCTGAAAACCCATGTATGCATGCACACAGTGCCTCCTTCCTCTTGTCTGTACCCAACTGGCTGTATGTTTTGGCTTGTTTACATTTTTAGGACCAGACAATAGGATTCCATACATTGCCTGGTCTATTTGGCCTCCAGTTGGCAGGGAGGTACAGATATATCCTTGCACCTGGTTTCATTTGAAAGCTGTTGTAATGGCTATCGAAGCTCTTTTATTCTTCTGGTTAGACTCCCTGTATATATATATATGTAGTTGTTTTTTTTTTTCATTTTGGACTATATGGCTTAACAGCAGGCTGGACTATGGTCATCAACACTTTTCATTAAACAAATTTTAATTTCAAACTTGTAAAATAAAAATAAATACAATACACAGCTTTCGAGGGATCATTTATTTTTTCAAGGTAGAAACAGTAAGTAAAAAATCCAAACCAACCGGATGTGAAAGAGTAATTGCCCCCAAACACCACTGTCTTGTGAAAATCAGAGTTATTTGAATGGCTAGAAGAAAAAATGACATGAAGGTTTTGGATTGGTCTAGTCAAAGTTTGCACCTAATCCAATTCAAATGCTGGTATGTGAGCTCAAACAAGCCATTTATGCTGAAAATGACTTAAATAAAACCAACTGCATTAAAGCAGATCTACAAAGAAGAAGGGACCAAATTTCCACCACAATGATGCAGAGGAGTCATTGTCAGTTATCACAAACTCTTTATGGTACTTCTTGATGCCAAGGGGGTTATTAGTTTAATAAACAACTACATTTCACATCTGTTTAGTAGCTTGTTCCCTTAGTAGATAAAAGCAGAATTTAAAACCTGATTTTAATTTTTCTAAATATGGTTATCTAATATAAATTACATTTGACAATGCAATATAAACAAGTGAAAAAAAAAAAACAAAATTAGAAAAATGTGTTAAAGGGACAGGCCATTGTAAATAAAAGCTGAAGCTAAGAAGCTAACCAGGGTTTACTTGCAATCTCTTTAGATACATCCATTCACTGATCTCATTTGTAAATTGAATAAAACTACTTAGCCAGACAGATAATGGTGTTTTTTTTTTAAAATTGTTCAATCTGTCTTCCTTTGTTCTCTCTTTGTGTTTGAGCAGTTGCAGGTGATACATGAAATACCTTTACTCTAAACAGACCGGAAATGATGCAACAGCTAGTTTCCAAAGAATCGTGTGCATGTGTTTTCAGATGTTACATCACAAAAGGACACTTGTAGGCAGCATATCCACCTATGGTAGGGAAGGGGTATGTTGTCTGCGCGTGTTTTGTCTAGAATCGCAGTAAAAAGTAAAACGGAATAAAGTGCATGAGAAAAACTGCTGTGTGAAAAAATCTGACTCCTGGTGAACAGCATTATAGTTAGATGGGGTTGGGGGGGGCATGGATGTTAGATTACATTTTTGGAGCTTTTTTGCTTTTTATTCTGTTGTTTATCCTCTCACTCTGTAGCACTTCTCTAGAACACTGCTCCGCACTGACAAATAATAGTGAAAATAAGTTAACGGGATGAGGAACGACGCATTACTCAAGTGCTTAGATTTAGAAATTCAGTTTCAACATATAACAAAAGTTTTGATTTCATGCATCAATCCATTTTAATTATACCTTTATAAAATGCCCCATCTACTCCTGCAGGTTAGTTACAAAATCAGACTAAACCAAAACTGGGAGCGGAGCGTATATGTGGATGTTGCTAAAACATCCGACCGGATGGAGGGATGCAGCCTTCAGATCATCTACAGCATCCTCTCTATAACAGGCTCCAACCTCCTCCTGTTCCTCCGGACTCAGCGTAGCTTCAGGTCCAACAATAAGGAGAACATACTGCAGACGCTCGTTTTCATAATTGCATAATTTAGGTCAAGCTTACATCCACACGCCACCCTCTGCCCGGTACCAGGAGCTCTTACCGTGTTCAGATTTTTTTTTCTCTGTGTCCCCGCTCAGTCGTGTCCAGTTATCACGAGCCCCGGTAGTCGCTTTCAACCGTATAAATAGACACAGACCGGTGGGAGGATCTATTACTGTCTGGGGTCTCTTGAATGAGCTAATGAGCCAAACCTCTCCCCCGACATCACACACGCACACATAATAAACTCTCACCTCGGTGCGGTCAAATCCGACCAGACCCGGTGTGTTCAGGTCTGATCAGCCTGAAAGTTTAAACAGGGTTGGATCTTCTAACAGCGGAGTGTTAAAGAGACAAACCGGGTGATGCGTCTGCTCCTCCACAGCCACATGCGCATCTCAGCATGCGCGGCTTGAGCGAGCGCGTTCACGCAACGAGATCAGAGCATCGCATCTCAGCATCTTCACAGCGCCGCTCACCAAGCAGCCTCACCAAGTTTTTACTAACAAAACACTCGAATGTATACGGAAGTATTTACATCGGAGTGAGTTACACTTTAGATATCATCCCTTTCACATTGAATCATGTCGTTATGTGATGCAAAAACACAAATAAGTGTTTTTATCCAGTTTCAAATAGAAATCAGAAAAGTTTGGGGTCAATTTTATTAACACGCTTTCATGATAATATAGTACAACCATATAAAGTAAAATGATATACATTTTTAAATTTTGTATGAAATGTTTTTGTGAATGTACCTTCTTCAACGGTGTTGATGGTGGCAGCATTTTAATCTGGATACCTCAATAGGACAGAAAAGGAAGGTCCTAGGATGGTATTAAATGCAGGAACATGCACCATCCTTGCATAGTGACTCCATATACAGCCAGAGCTGATAAATGGTTTAGTTTTGTTAGAATTACCACCAATTAAAATTACATTTTTGAATCTGTGGGTGGCAACATTTAAAAAATGTGTTTACAGATTCTCCCCCTGCAGTCTGAGTAAGATCTTTTGCAACAAAGAACATCTAGATGTTCAAAGCTGTGGCATTGACAGGGGTGGGGGGATTTACACTACACTTTTCACATTTATTTTTGAAAAGTTGTTGGAATCATTGTATGCCAATAGAATATATTCCAGTTTTTTAACATAAGGTGACAACATTGAGAGCAGTTAGTGAATTAATGCATCAGTAGGGTACTGCACATGAATTGTTTTGAAATGTTATTATTTCTGTTACTACCTGTTTTTATATTTACTTGGTTTTATTTCACTTCTATTTCATTGTTTGATTTATGTGAAACACTTTAAGTTGTCTTTGTACTGAATTGTGCCATATAAATAAACTTGCTTTGCCATGAATAGAATAGAATAAAAAGACTTAATGAAATCAAATAAAGACATCACAGATGCATCTTACCCACCTGTAAGCAATAGTTAGATTTAGACATCATAAAAGAAAACAAAAAATAACAATCACAAATTATGCATAGTTGTGTATAACCTCAGTGACATAAATCACATTTACAAAAAAAAAAAAAACCTAAACACATTACAAGCTAACCTGTTTGGAATATAACATTTGTTTAATATAGTTTTTTATCATTTGCATATTTTTATAGCACCAAGTTTTTCAGAAAAAGATAGCTTTACAACTTTTGCCTACAAAGATGAAACAGGATAATATTTATATTAACTTATTTAAGCTAAAGAGATTAGAACAGTTCAGAACACTAAAATTTATAGTGTATTGATTACTGGCCTAGGTTATTATTATTAAGAATATTAATGTTAATAAGCAACGTGGAAGTTCTCTATTGATTTGTATTACAAACTGTGTATCAGACATTAGTAGTTATTTTACTTGAACCAACTGCACAAATGAGAAAGACAATGTTCCATTAAATGATGCAAATAAAAATTCTCTATCATGCATTGGTATAATAGTAGACTAACACAAAAACGTTACTTCAGGGTAATTGTTTTTCTAAGGTGCTAGAATAGTTTTAATTACAGGCTTATTATGAATAGGGTTCCAACAGGTTGATTCTTTTCAGAGCTACTTCTTCAAGCAGGTAAAACAAAAAAGAAAAACAGAGATAAAGCGAGTAGACAAGTTAAGACTGCTCGGGTAGGAAGTCCCTCCTCTTCATCTCATCATCCAATCAGCGGAGAGGATTTATTACTTCCGGTTGTTTTTCAGGCGACCTGAAAACGCATGTCTGTTAACAGCTAGCAGTGGTGATGAAATACAAAAAGCGGACTTAAACGTTTCTGAAAATGGTCTACATCAGTAGAATTTGTTTTCGTAAGGTAAATAAACACCTCAACACGTGTGTTGTACTAAACTAGCTACTGGTGCAGTTTTAAACCACTTCATATTAGCAGACAAAGCTAACAGTTGGACAGCAAAGGATGTTATGGTAATATTAAAATCAAACAGAATTCCCTTAAAATTATTTGATACGGGGACTGATAATTACTCAGATGACATGACTCAAATGAAATGTTTTTAATGATTTAGGATTATTCAGTTCTCCGGGCAGTTCATTTTGTAATAACACTTTTTGATTTTCTTCAGTAATATTTGGGCTGCAAAATCTTAAAAAGCTGTTATAATTTCCTTCAATATCACAAAGTCGTCCGTAATTAAACCATGCCAACTTTTTCGTGTCGTACTTGTTTATAGTGATTTGTATTTGTGATTTGCAATCAGTCAAAGCTCTTGATCTTTTTACATGCTTTTCTCAAAGTTGAAACTTTTGAGACTTCATAGAAGTGACCAACACATAATTGTGAAGCTGAAGAAAAGTTGTTGATGTATTCGTATGTCTTGTATAGGTAGTGTTGGGCAGTGTGTATATCGCACATATTTGTACAAGAACACATGCTAAATATACACATAATAAAGGTTAAAAACACACCGTATATTTACTACAATCTGTCAATAAGTTGTCTTCAAATGACATTTGGGGTGGAATGTTTTGATCTGGGATAAGAACCTTAAATCTTAACCTTAAAATCTTAACTTTTTTGGCTTCCTGTTCTGAGGTTCATAATGGAATAATAAAATTACAATTACAAATTCAAATCACTATGACTGATTCTTTAGTAGCAAGAAGGATTTTGATTTGTAATTATGAGAGATCAAGAAGATTCCTAATATGTTTAGCAAGTGACCATGAAGTATAAATATATATTTAACAATTACTAGTTAATTAGATAGAAAATAACATTTTTTGGTGGATAAAGATATTTTTATTGATAATGATGCACCTGAAGTTACATTAAAATGTTCACATCACTTCCATATTTACTACAGTTGCAGTTATGTATAAACGTCTGCTTGTGCAGCATGGTTTGATTTCTGCTTAAAATGTTATGGTCAAAACCTTTCTTTAGCAGTTTAGGTCCTACAGTGGGGTCTTCTTTTTATTCAGCGCTGTTCACCTCTAGTCTGATCCTGTTGGTGTAGTGGTTGCATGCCTGGTGGTCATATCTCAGGATAGAATCAGCCTCTTAATGATAACTATGGAATCAGTACTTATTCTACTTAAATCTAGGAAAGATGCACTACAGATGCCTGGTGGAACATCTTTGTGTGTAAATGCATCACAGTTGAGGCACAGAAAGTGAACTGTTTCTTGTTGAAAGGGAACCAAAGTTAGACTGAACCTACTGCTTGAAGCATGTTCCTCGTGTGACAGTTGTGATACTGTTTCTTTACTTGCGGGAATATTGTAGGTAAATAGGGAGGGATTATTTTATGTACGTACCTTTAAATATCAAGCCTATGTTTTTCTCCGAAAGCATTTGTTTTGTGAAAAAAAAACAACAAAAAAAACGTTTTCGGCCATAGGTTTATAGTTGAAGGTGCCCCCATGCATGATAATATATTTCCTACACAAAAAAACACTCATAAGGAAAATTTCTCTCCTGTTTTAATGATTCCATACAGTATGGAAACTTTATGGACAACCTCCGTTTGTATGTACGCGGAGGCACCGGTGGGATGGCTCTGCCTCGTCTGGGAGGACATGGAGGAAATGGGGGAGACGTTTGGGTGGTGGCCACGAAAAACATGACTTTAAAGAAGATCAAGGATAAATACCCGTTGAAACGGTTCCTAGGTGGACCAGGAGGCAACAGCAGGTCTGTGTCTGCATCCAAAATCTAAATGATCAAATATTCATTCCACCTATTAAAAATCGCTAAATGAGTTTGCTGGTCAACAGTATTATTATTTTTGTTTTAACATCAGTGTCCGAGCGCTAAAGGGACAGAGAGGGAAGGACGAGGAAATCCTCTCACCTGTTGGTATCACTGTCACCTCTGACGATGGCAGAGTTCTTGGTATGTGAGAAATTTATTATACATCAGAAATGTAATTTCATTTAACTATTAGTGTTTTTCTGGCAAAACTATATTTTTCTCATAAACTTTTTCCACAAGGGGAACTGAATGCTGAGGGGGACCGAGTGCTGGTGGCGAGAGGAGGATCTGGAGGCACTCCTTACATTGGCTTTGAGCCCAAGAAAGGCCAGGCCAAACACATCCGACTGGACCTCAAACTCATTGCTGATCTGGGCCTTGTAGGGTGCGAAGTTTATAGTACCGTACAGAAGGACTGAACCCCTTTGAATGATTTGTTTTATAAGAACAAATGTCAACACATTTAAATGGAAAGTCTAAAAAATTTGGTGTAATTATGAGTCAGAACAATGTTATGGGCATGTTGAAGACATACAGAGCTCTATATAAAGGGTAATGCTTTCTTATCTATTGTTAGAAAACTTGATGTTGCAAACGAGGTTCACCTTTAACCAGGAAAGTTTTCCCTTTATGGTTATATTTCCAATTCTGTTTGGTTCATCACATAGAAGCTCTGTAGATTCTGCAGTCATAGCACGAGAAAAAAAGGAGCAAAAGTCCACAATTGAGCCTTGAGTTAACGCTGCATAGGTGCTGATTGTCTTTTGTTAAAATTGGCTTCAGGTTCCCAAATGCAGGAAAGTCCTCCCTTCTTACAGCTTTGTCTAACGCCTCACCTGAGATTGCCAGCTATGCTTGTAAGAACATACATTTCAAAGCTCAGAAAGTCTGTCTTTCTTTTTGTTTCTAAAGTCCTTTGTGCAAATCTTTCAGTCACAACTTTAAGGCCTGAGATTGGGAAGCTAATGTATCCAGATTACAAGCAAGTATGTGAATTCTTACTAGCGCCTAATGTTTTTTATTATTTTTTTGTTGTTTCTTTCATTGTTGCTTTTATTTTGACAGATCTCACTGGCGGATCTGCCGGGACTGATCGAGGGGGCTCACATGAACAGAGGCATGGGCCACAAGTTCCTCAAGCACATAGAACGGACCAAGCAGCTGCTGTTTGTGGTTTGTAGAAACCAATTTTCAACATTGATATGTCTTTGTTGCTGGTGTAACAACCGGACCTTGGGTTTAGTTTGGCGATGCTTACTCTTCCTGCAGGTGGATGTTAGTGGTTTCCAGCTGGCCAATAAAACACCGTTCAGATCTGCCTTCGAAGCTGTGCAGCTTCTCACCAAGGTGAGCCTCATGCTGCAAAATATTTACATTGGTTTGTTGTTGCTTGAAATCACACCTGGTATCAAGCTAAGAATGATCTCTTGTAATGGTTCATAGAAAATCAAGTTATTCCTAGGTCCAGATAAATATAGAAAATATAAAAATAAGCTGTTTAGTCACTTCATTCTCATTATCTAAATGTCCATCCATCCATTTCCGAAGCTCTGACCGTTTATAAAAATACCTGCCATAAATTTACCGTTAAATTTGGTATTTATAGTTTCAGAAAGGGTTTTAAAAAGAGAATGGAAACTAGGAAATAACTATATCTGAAAAAAAATCTGAACACAAGACCTGTTAAACAGCCTTAATTTTTTTATTTCTCCTTCTGACATCATAGGAAACTTGAGGTTATATCTTTTTATCTCTTTTCTCACTTCTCATTGAAGGAGCTGGAGTTGTACAAGGAGGAGCTTGTGTCAAAGCCCGCATTATTAGCAGTGAATAAAATGGACCTGCCCGATGCTGAGGACAAACTAGAAGAACTGAAAGAGCAGCTGCAAAACCCAGAGGGTAATTTGAAAAGTGAACACTGCTTGCAAAATATTTAGTTTGAATGTTTATCTAAATAGTTCAAAAGGTTTAACCTTAAGTTCCTGAACATTTAATCTGACTGAATGTATTTGATTCGGCTGATTTAAGTATGTAGTGACATCTAGTGGCAGATGCAGGTAGTGATTTAGTGAAAGCACCTTAAGTGTACAGTTGACTACAAAGATAAGTTAGTTTAGCAATATGGCTGCATTAAAAACAGTAATTTTTTATTCCCAGTGTTCACGATTTAATTTGATTAGAATATATTTATAGATATATTTATAGATTTTGATCATTTTTTGCAATTTAGTTAAGTTGAATATAAAACACCTTTATTTTCTCACAGTGAGAAAATTCAGGTGTGACAAAGAAAAACATGTAACAGGAGAAAGCTTATAAGAACAGATAAGACTAACTGGCATAAAAGTTTAGTTAGAAAAACATCTAAGAAATTGAAAAGATGCCTTATTTATTCTGGTTATAAAAAAATGTTTATTGTAATTTTGCCTGCATATCAAACGGCTCACATCAAGAAATTGTGTTTATTATTCAAACCTTTTGATTAGCCTGTGCTCTTATTCTCTCCCATCCACAGAGTTCACTAATTTGCTCCCAGATGCTATGATTCCCAATCACTTCATAACATTCAGACACGTGATCCCTGTGTCTGCTCTCACCGGGTTTGGTGTCGACCATCTGAAGAGCTGCATCCGACTCTCGCTGGATGAATGCGCCACTAGGGAAACCAGCGCTACGCACCAGGAAAAGCTGGAGGCATTGAGGCACCAATACCAGGAACGTTTATGAGAAACATGGACAAAAATGTCACTCTTTTTAAATGGGGTTTGCAGGACCCCATCAGAGATGTCTGGAGCAAACTGTCCAGCAGCAGCTTCTATGGAGGGAATATTGCCGACATGTCTGGAATGCAGGACTGCTTCTTTTTTCTGGTGCAAAGCGATGGATGTGATAAAATGACATCTTTTCTACTTCATGTAAAGGTTCACAAATATTAATATCATAGTTATTATCATGTGAACTCTAAAGCTGCTGTGATAACATCGAAGTGTATCGGATGATTTTGCATCGAAAAACAACTATAACTAAGGATTAGTCATGTTTGATTGATCCCAACTCAACAAACTTGAGGTTTGTGTTTGAATGAAAGTTTTATTTTATATTAAATATATTACAATACTTAATGATAAAAAGAAAAAAATAAGTGGTCTGATTTTTGCATCAATAGTCTGTACAGCACACAGGTAAAAATAATAATAAAAAAAAGAACTGCAGTGTTCCTGGAGTTGAGGGCAGACAGGAGCACACTGAAGTACTTTGTCTGCTCGAGTACACAAATACATTCAAAGGTTCTGGCCAGAGACGGAGCCTGCAGCTCATCTGAAGGAGTTTGACACCGTGTCCTGTTTGGATTGGTCAGTCCAGGTGTCTGTGCAGGCTGAATCCACAGACAGGTGTGAAAGAGACCTCCCTGCAGCCTGCATGGTCCCGTCCCTCACAGACTGTGCTCCGAGGGCTGTGCAGTGCAAAGTCCAGGATGCCAGAACGAATGTTTTCATCCAACACAGTGTTATTGTGTTAAAACGTTACTCAGCAGCTCTAAAGAGGAGGCTTGCCTCAGGAAAAAGGAGAGCAAAGGTTTTAAAAAAAATGATACGATAAAGCACTTCATGACCAGTTGAATTGTACATAATGCCAGGGTTCTGACACGGTCTATGAAGTTTGTAAAAGTGTGGAATATAAATTTGTTTTCCTTGTCTGGGTCAGCAGGAGAAAAATAAAATGGCATCAAAATGTTTTGAGTTTCCAGCTATTATTGTTTTTTTTTTTTTAATTATTGAACAAATTATATGCATTGGTAACTTTTAAGACTTGATTTTAGTTTTACTCTACATTTGCAAAAAATCCCAACCTAAGGTTTCGTCTAGATTATCTGTGGTTTTAGTCTGAAGGACCGTAAAGCCACAGATAACATTTATATAGAAAGCAACATTGGCTGTTGTAGCCTCTAAATCCAGGACTTTAAAGTAGACTTGACTTATGGTTCTTAAACGATCTGGTTTTATATGTAGAACAAAAAGATAACATACAGATACGGATTATCCTTTACATATTTCTGCTGTTTTTATCAATTTTTAGATAAAAAAATGAATATTGACAAAGATAACCACTGTAAAAGAAAAATGTTTTTAAATGATGATTTTGTGTATTGAGGAAACCAAACCAATCTATGTGAAATTATACTCCCCCAGTTGTTACAAATGCACCATTTAATAGATTCAGGGGTAATTATTAGTTTGGTTTCTGCTGCTTCCTCCCTTTTTAAATTAATCATTCTTTAAAAGCTGCCTTTTATTTACTCCAATATCTTTCTGGGATTATGAAAAATGCCTGACTAAAAACCAAAACAGAAGAAATCTGTAATGGAAGCTGAAACTTTTTTTTTTCCTTCATGGCACCATATGTCAATATTTTGATCTTAAATGTCCAAAATGGGATTTAAACTGCTGAACCAATTTGATTCTGGAAGATTCAGGGATTTTTAAATAATCTGTAGGGAACCCTTTAATGGTAACAAAAAAAAAAACACTTAAAAACATGATGTATGAAGCAGTATCAGTTAATTATTGTGAAGATGGGTTCACCTATACAGATCTAAAGCCTATATGACTTACAAATGTAAAAGTGGAACAGAAACACTAATAAAATGACCAACTCTGAGCTTTAAGAGGACAGCTTCCACAGAAGGCAGAGCAATGGGTCTTAACTGTACAATGGACTTGCTGTTGGGTAGCAGCACCAAGACGCCCACCTTAAATAGCTGCACAGGTGCCACAGAAACATGACTTTACTTTGTGAAGTCCCACAACTGAGCGGCAGCGGGACACAAACCTTAAGACGAATGGAGCAGGGTTAAAGACTTTCAGTGACATGCTCTTTTTTCCCCTGTAATGGTCTCACAATTAGCCAACCAGAGATATAACCAAAGGTTCGATATAGAACTGCCATGCCATTGGTCTTCACAAGCTCAAACAGCAAGCACTGTACAGCGTAATGAATCATTTACAAAGGCTTAAACATCTCTAACCCTCACAGCTGAATCCAAAAAATGCACATTTAAAAATATCCAGATCCTGGCAGAGTTCAACCGACCACATTCATCTCACATTCATAAGAAGTGAAGGGAGGGCCTCCCTGTGAAGAGAAAAAAAAGGGCAGCGCACTGGTTCCAAATATTCCTACGTACAATCGAGGGGCACATTTCCAAAAAAAGCAACATGAGTGAGAAATGGTACATCTACAAACTACAGCAAACACATCCGAGTCCATTTACCTTAATGAGAAATGGCACGAAAAAACCTCAAAATTCTTAATTATGCTAAAATAACACTTGTCCAGAAACATTTGAGCAATACTCCCAATGTGTCCCTATAATCATATGTAAGTTCATCACAGCGATTATTAGAAAATAATGCAAAGATGACATAAAAAAGACACATTCTGCTGCTGATGGATAGAGTGAGGAAGAACTCCTGGGGAAAATAAAGAATCCCTCACAGAACATTGCAGGGTCTTTATATCTACAGACATCAGCCTCTGTTTACAGCAAAAACCAGGAGCTGAGTATCCTCTATGCTTTTGTCTTTCAAAATAAAAGCACAGACATACTCTGTGTGTATTTTACTGTACATATGTACACACACGTCAGCAAATTTTGGGCGGAAGGAGGAATAAAAGGAGGGCAAGACTGAATCAAAATGTGAAATATAAATGACGACTCATGGGTTATTGATAATGCAGATGCATGCTTTCCCTTCAGATCAAGCTGCTGTTCTTTTCTTCTTTACACCAAGACGATGTAGCTGATAATCAGTACTTCTCTCATGCACACAATGCCGCACTTTCAATTTAAACACATCCTGCAAAAATCAGTCAGCGCAGACTTGGAGTGATGCAGTGGCTCCTTCTTGCCTCCTCTGCTTCCTTCTAAGAGGAGCCCCTATGCCGTAGGGAGGGTTGGGTGTGTGTCTGCAGAGACTGTGATGAGAGCCAAGCTGTGAAAAGGGTATGGAGGGTGGGGTTAGATTTATGATGCTTGAGCAAAAAGGAACAGCTCGGGCTGAGCTCCAGGAGGCTTGCTTCTCTGCATCATCTTACAGAGACGGCCTCAGACGTATTTGTACACCCTAAGTCAAACGGACTTTAGTCTACTTCCTTTCTATTCAGGGGTCTCTCTCTCTTTAGGAGCTATGGTGCGACTTTATTAGTTTTTTTTTTTTTTGTTTGTTTTCCATCCAGAAACGGAGCATGAATACTTCTTTCGGATATTTCTGCAGGTTCAGAGTTATATTGATGTTTCCCACAGCTGGAAAGAGAAAGGGGGAAGGAGACAAACAGAAGAAAAATACCTGCATTAATAATTATAGAGATGTTAATAACTTATTTATAGATCAACTTTTAAAATTGTCATGACGCAAACAGTCACATTAAAAAAAAGCAATTAGAAAAATACAAATCTGGATAAAAAAGTGCAAGAGGTTGCTTTTTTTTTTTTAAACGGTAGTTTTCAGTTTAAAACTTTTTGAAGTCGTAGAATTTGAGGACAGATGCAATAACTAATATCAAATACATCTTTTTGTTGTTCTTAGCGTCTCATCTCTTGCACCTGATTACTCAGAAATGGATGATGCCTCTCTATATGAACTTTTCTCATATCAAATTTGGAGAATTTTTAGAACACATTCAGGTCAAACTTATGGCATCGGTAATAGTGTTGATGATTATTACTCTTTTCACATAAAGACAATCATTTACAGCCTTTCTGTGTTTTATTTATTTATATATATATTTTTATTATTTCTTTGGCCTTTAACTGACCAAGTCCTTTTGTTAATGTCAGGATATTATCATCAATACATAAAAATTTTACTCTAAGTCTGACATTAAAGTCTAGATCTAACAAAGACCCACAGAGTAGTTTTGGTTACATTAACCCAAAACAAGAAGTGCTGTGAAGTGATGTCGTGATCCAATTTCCTATTCATTGTTGTCATAAGCTTTTTAAATGTTACAGTCTGAAACCTGCGGGATAATCACCCTGGCACTCTGCCTATTGGCTTTCCTCTGGTCGTCCGGCAGTGGAGGCATAGGGTATGGGTATCTTCTGCTGGATGCAATGGATCCAGTAGAGGAAGTAGGGGACTTGGCAGGGGATAGCGTCCTGAAGAGAAAGAGAAGGTGACACCATTAAAATTTCTTCTTTCTCCCTTCATATCTGGTTCACCAAAATGTTGACCAAAGAAACAGATGGCTAAATGAGGTTAGACACAGATATGCTGAGCTAATGTTAGATCTGTGACTTTGGCCAACATATTTCCTTAGCTGCTCCAGTAACTCAGTTTCACCTTCATGAAGACAAAAGTTGCTCTTAAAAGTTGAAGCTGCTGTTCAACGTAGGAATAAGAATAAAACTCGACCAGAGTCCAACTCTTCAGAGCGACCTCTGTGCTCAGAGGTTCCCAGCTACTGTCTTGTGCGATTGTTAAAATAAAACGATTTAATAGCACAGCAGTGAGGAAGAAATAGAAGTAAAGAAACAGGAATCTTCTTCTGTGCTGCTGATAGGCTGGATCAGTCCAAGAAAGGTAAATGGGATTTGGACAGCGGAGCAGACAGGAGCTGGGAATCAATAACATACAGTGGTGCTTACAGGTTTCTAAATGCAAATTTCATTATTTTTTTTAAGTAAATGAAAAAATATTTTATTTTCAAAACACCGCTGTAGTAAGAATAAAGGAGGAGAGGGAGACTGACATGTGCAGCAGCTTGTACACATGAACCACCTGCTGTGCGATGGTCGAAATGTCCCGGACTGACAAAAGAACTGAAGGGAGTGGAGCCGGTTGATTCTAGAAACCTTCTTACTTCATTTAAATCCATATAATCAATTTATGTTTGAAGGCCAAGTTATTACACTGTTGTCAGAAACTATTTTCCCAGTTCTGGTTTCTTCTGGGGATTTTTTGGTGTATTTTTATATCATGTTTAAAGAGCTCTAAATATAAAAAAAAATCTAGAAGTTTTTTTTTTTAATTACTATTTAACTTATTAAGGTAACTTATTTATTAAAGCTACTCAAACATGGCTTTTTTCAAATAAAGGATTACCTAAAAGATAAACTCTAAATTAAGTATGACTAATCACATAGATCAGTAGGGACTGTTACTAACTGACCTGAAGAATCAAGTAATAACTTTGACAGAGTCCGTGTGACAAAAGGAAGCATGTTAAAATCGATCAAAAAGTAACTCTACATGGTCCGACCCAAGAAGTTCAAGACAAGATGAGAAATGCAGTCTGGCCTTTTTTTTAGGATTCAATCGGACAGCGACGACAGACATTAGCTACAGATATAGAATAGTAGAGAACCTTCATAGGAGTTACAAACCCATTGAAATGACTCCATTAATGCAACAAAGACCCACCCAGGGGGTCACAAAAGAAACAATGTTTTAAATACTGCAGTCTTTAAGGACAGAGAATTGAGACTGAGGCTATAGGTAAAAACAACATCCACTGGTTATGAACAAAAGTCTAACATGAGCCAAAAAACACCATAGATTTGTCAGAAAAACACTTTTCTATGTGGCATAAAATGAGGGGCAAACATAAGGAATAACTTTAGATAAAGAGCATCATAACTGACAAACATGTTTGTGGCTGGATTATGATGTGGGGTTTGCTTATTTAACACTTGGACGACTTAAAATACCATATTAAGCTCCAGCCTACTAAGGTGAAGCATGTACCTCTAAACGAAAAAAAGGTCTGACTTAAATCCTATTGAAATGTAATGGCATGAACTATACAAGCCAATCATGGTTGAAAAATACTCCAGAATGGCTAAATCATAACACATTTAAGGTAGATTGCTAATTTTTGATAATTTTTTGAAAGTAGCATTTTATATTATTTAGGTTATCTTTAATTATTCCAAAATATTTAAATAAAAAAGCAGAAAATCTGAAAAGGGGGGAAAACAGTCTATTAACAACACAGTAAGAACACATTTTAGGCCTTTTTTTCGATAAAGATGGTAGTGTGTTATTCTAGCTGTATCTACTCCCAGGCTCCACATCCCTCTACTCTTTTGTTGGTTTTCTTCTATAGCTGTTGTTAAATAGGGATGGTGAAGAATGAGCTTCTGAACACGGTGAAGGTCTATAGATTCCAGTGCTTGCTTGTTGTTTGGTTATTAGCAGTGAAACAACTTGCAACCATCTATAGACTTCAGACACAATCAGAGAGTTTCAGCAGCATGGACATGGTGTCAGAGCTGCAGCCTGAAAATGATTGGCCAAGCTCTGACATCGACCCGATGCACGAGTCACAAGTCAGGTGGAGCCGGCTGGGGCGGGGTGGGGCGGATCCACCAACACTTACTTAAAGAAAAACACTGAACATGCAGAGGTAGAGACTGGGGGGGAAGAAAGGGAGCAAAAAGGGAATAGGAAAATTAGGAGGAAAATAACTTTAATGTTGCTTTTATATGCTTTTTATTTGTGTATGGCAGTGGAGCAAAAAAGTAAAGCCTACAAGTTAAAAAGGGAGCTTTCTTAAACATGATAATAATCTCTAACTGTTAAATTGTTTTTCCCTTTTGAGAACTCAACACAGCAACAGGCCAGGTTTTTTTTCTTAGTTCCTCTCAGACTTGTAGGGTGGGTGGGGGGACCAAATTTGCACAAACTCTTCCTTAATCCAAACCATACATCAAATCAAAGGTGAGGGAACTTAAGACAAGCATGTGAGGTAGGGGACATGATGTGAGTTAATACCTAAGGAAAGGTCCTTGAGTGTTTTTATTCACATCCTCTACCCATTTAGTTACATCATAAAACTCTGTTTTGTTGCGAGGGGTTAAATACCTGCAGGGAGGAGGTGGGGAAGGGTGGGGATCATGGTACGAACACAAGGAGGGGAGAGGGGAGAAAAAGAGAGAGAGAGAGAGAGAGAGAGAGAGAGAGAGAGAGAGAGAGAGAGGGAAGTGAATATATATCTAAAAGTAAGCAAAAGAGGAGGAGAGAGAAATATCTTAGGAGAGTAGAGTGAAGGTAGAGTATGAGCTGCATCTGAGAGAATGGTGGAGATGGTGAACAGACCTGCATGTGGTTTCAGATGAACACAGCACTAGCACCAATAAACAAACAGTGTTGTGTGTCAAAGGCTCGGCTGCGCTTTAGTCACATCATTCCAAGCAGCCAGCTTCTCAGCAACATGCTCAGATTGACAGCTAGTGCACCACTGACTGCATCATGAGCCAAAAAACTGTGATAGAAAACTAACAAGCAAACATGGCAGACTGGGGGTGGGGGTGGGGGGGTAGGGGGGGCGAGGTGATTGATGCACGCTAAAAATTGTCCATTCAGTCAAAAAAAAAAAAACAATACTGGATTAATTCACAGGCTCAGTACAAGCTTAAAACAGCTTTAAAACAGCTTAAAAAACTCAGTTAAAATAAAACAATATGTATGATGAGAAGAAAAATATGTTAGTGACATTGTTTGCTGCTAATATGTTTTCATTTAGGATATAGAAAGATGGAATGGTCATTACTTCAAAAGTCAATAAATGTACACAAATTATAGGTGCAACGTTGAAATGAATGACTTCAATTTGATCTAACATCTAATTGACTGCAAAAACACATATGATAATGTTTTTGGTACATATTCTTTGTAAAGACGTCACTGGCAATAACATTTAAGTCTGTAAGTCTCTATAAGCCTGTTTACAGGCAGAATTAATACAACAGGTAATGCTTTATACCTTTCGGCTCTAAAATACAACACTTTTATATTTGAATTTAAAACCTAACATCTTTTTTAACCCCAACTATTCAATTCGAAAACTTTCACCGTGGCACTTCTGCAGTAAAAATGACCAGTAGAAAAATATAGCAAGTTTAGTTGATGGATTTGTTGCAATAAAAAGGTTGAAATGTGACATTTAACTTGATGTCTACTGCTATAATAAATATTCTACTTAGATTGCTGAGTACAGGGCAGCACTGAGGGGAACTCACTCTGTGGAGTTGGAGCGAGCCCTGAACTTCTTTCCTTTCAGCTTCTTCCGGTTACCGCTCAGGTTTCCTGGAAAGAAAGTTAAAGCAAGAAAAACAAGTAAAAAGTCGATATTTTAATCGTGATCTCCAATGTGACAAAAACTTTATGTTTGTTTCTGGTAAAATAATAATTATGAGAAGCAGGTCAGGGGTACAACCCAGTAATGGTTGGACAAATCAGTCCTCTGAAAAGGTTTAATTTCACATTAATAAACAATATTTGCTCTAAAAGTTATTCACAACAATAAAACTTTGCTATCTATCATTTAAATTCTAAAGTACAGGAAACACTTCTCGTTCAGGTTAATCACCTTGCCATGAGTTGCTTCGTGGTCTCCCATTTTCACAGACGTCAGTGATGTGTTTGGCATCTGGAATCCTCTCGCTCCATGAGTGGGACAGGCCATTAGATCTATCCACACATAGCATGAATAGTTTCAAAGTTTAAAAGCTTTTCTTTAACGTTCTCTGGGAAATGTAGGAAACGTTAAGAATGTTAAGTAAACTTCTAGAGCTGTGAATGAAGTGGGATGAGAAGAAGTGAGTATGTAGCACCATGAATGACTCAGTTCTTCAATGCTAAAATATCCCCCCCCCCCCCCATTTCTGCATTCTCTTTTTTTAGCTTTGAAAAAAATGCACAGAAAAAAAAATGACTTAAATCAGTTGTACTTGCAAATGCATAATATGGAGATATATTATGAGCGAGATCTACATCAACTATTTAAATATGCAAACTAAATACAAACAGCTGAAAACAAGCAAATGGAAGAGGGATGATGAAATGGCACACCTGAAGCCAAACACTGAGATGTTCTGAGAAATGGATGGGAAGGATGGAGTGAAGGACAGTGTGCAAATCTGCAGGTGGGACAGGCAGGCTGACCTCTTCTTGGAGCTGCATCCGGAGTTGGTGCTGACGCCCGGAGGCATGTCGCTGTAAAATGAATCTGCATCCCCAGGTTTGGTGATATAGTCACCAGGGGGGATTTGTCTGAAAACACCAAGGGAATATCTTTAGACTGCATATAAATGGACCAGACCATGTTTTTGTCCTAATAATAATAAGAAGAAATTCTCTCCTCTATAGCTGCGTTGTATTGCGTTGTATTTCAACAACCAATGTGCTTACGCCATAGATTTTAAAGTTATCTGAAATATAAATGAATGCACATTTTCTGGTAAACAAAAATTAACAGTTTTTTTTAAAACATGATTGAATCTAAAGTCGGAAAAAAAAAATCTTCCTAAATTTTTCTTCTATTTTTTTTAAATAATAAAAAAATATACTTTTTAATTACTCATAATCTACAATCTACATACTTGGCGTTCAGTCCTTTGCTCAGGGGCACATCAACATATGACAGAAGGAGGCATGAATCTAACTTATTTTTGTCATGCAAGACGACTACTCTTTTGCCTGAGTCACATTTATCTTTTAATCACAGCTGAGAAAAATGATCTTTTGTTACCAAGTGTTAAAAATGTTGTAGGTTTTTTTTAACCAAATAATTTTAAAGTAAGGATGAAAGCACACTTAGCTTCCATTTACACCGACTGTATTAGTTCTAATCTCAAAACATGGAATTCAAAACCCAAAAAACCCCAAAAATGGTGTCTTCTCCCTTAAATGAACACATATAAACATACCATAACATTGTTGTGCATTTTGCAACACAAGACAAAACAAAAGCAAGAATAAAGAGCAGCAAACCGGCAGAATTTTCTGTGAACCTCAGACTCATTGTGTCGTCTCTTTTTGTAGCTCCTGTGAACAGAACAGAATCCTGCTTTTAGCTTCTGTTACCAAAATCTGAGCATCACTCCTTAAACCTTAGTTTGCACTTACTTGTAGCACCAGGCAGTAACAGCCAGTATGAGGGCGAGAAAGATAATGGAACCAGTGATGGCCCCGATTATTATGTTGGTGCTGGTGATACCTGAGGAAGACAGAGGAGGAGCGGATCAGAGCTGGGGGCCAAAGGTTTCTCAGTTGATTGGGTGAGTCCTGTGGTCTTATAAGAAATGTAACCATTAAGGGGAAACACAAACCACAGCAGAATGAAACAAAACTAGCAGGAAACATTTGAAAGGAAAAGAAGGAAGAATAAGACAAAGAAAGATCTTCAACTTCAGCACTTCTTTCAGGGAAAGTAACACACAGTTCAGCCTCTAAGAACAATAAGTCCTTACTACATTATAAAACAAATGCTACAATTACAGAGGATTCAAGCAAGGAAAATGACCAGAAAACCAAAAACAGAACAAAGAGTGAAAAAAAACCTCAAACTCTGACCTCAAGGCAATCCATCAAAGAAATCAGTCTGTCGACAAAGAACGAGCATCAAAATAATGACCCCAAAACAAACATGCATGATGCAGCTACTTTAAATGCATGTCAAAGTGATAGAAAGGAACAGTAATAAAACGGGTGAGGATAGCATACAGTTCTGAGTATGAATCAGAGATAAAACAGAAAACAGGAAGGAGGAACATGAGTTAATATTTTTTTTTTCACTCATAGGCTTTACCTGTACTAGGAGCAGGTGGTCCGAGATAACTGAGGGGGGACCTGGAGTAACAGTCGTCTCCTGTCCAGCCCAGGTCACACACACACTTCAGCTCATTACTGCAAACCTACAGAGAGAAGGATCATTGAAGCAGCATGTTGTAGTAGATTATTGGCTACATGTTTGTGCAGGGGAACTGTTGCGTACTCCGTGTCCAGAGCAGATGGTCTTGTCCGTGGTCCCTGGGCAGCTGCTGAAGTTGAACTGTTCAATCGGTAGACACTTGTGATCCAAACAGATGCTGTCCGCCCCACAGGCCGTCCCGTCCTCTACGTACCCTAGGTCTGTGTCTCCATCAATCAGCACATGTCCGCCACTGAACAGGGAACAGAACATAAGAAAGAACTGGTTTGGAATGTATTATTCATGCCGGTGCTCTCCATTTTAGATTACAACTTGCAGCTAAGAGTAGGAAATTCTAAACATTATTTGCATACCTGCAGTCCAGGGGGGAGCCGTACTGAGCAACAGAGAAAGAGGTGAGTCCTCCCTGCAGGTCCCCCAGCCGTGGCGATGGTGAGATGTTAGAGCACAGCAGGTAGCCACAGTGAACATCTCTGAAGCACAGGAGGACAGACCCCAGATCAGCTGGAGAGAAAACTCCCATTACAGAGGTTTAAAGCAGAAAAAGGATCCGTTACCGTTTATTACACTGGACCCAGGTGTCCTTTTCCTTCCCACAATTTCCTTTTTCTGTTCCCTCAATGTTGAGCTTTTCGTAGCAGAACTTGTCGGCTGCTGTTGCCTCTGATGAAGACAAAAAAGCAGACAGAGGGTAAAACCCGATGATCTCAAATTGTGTCAGCTCACTACAGTGGCCCAGAAAAAAACATTAATACTGCTAAAACTTTAGCCAGCAATTACAGAGATATTACAAAACATATGAAAGTAAATACTCTTTCACTGCCCTGTTATCTTATGAGTCCTGGGACCATTTTACACTTACTTTCTCCCCAAATGTACTTGCACTGTCTGTCTTTGGTTTTACATCTTCCATTGAAGCAGCGGCCCTGCAGGAAGACAGAGGAAAGGCTGCAAAGACTCAAGTAAAAAACAAATACAGGCAAATCTAAATAATGCAGTGTCTTACCTGATCTTTTTCACACGTGTAACCGTCCATCTTGTGCACGTTTGGTGGACACTGAAACAAATAGGAAAGGTACAGTGACGTGCTATGTTTATAGTACAGATTTATCACCAAACCACAGCCTGTGAAAGACTCATGCTCACCTGGCTGGAGTTGCCAGTGCACGTCTCTGGTATGTCACAGTCGTTCACTGCATCCCGGCACAAAACTCCCATGACTTCTAACTGCAGCAGATAATTATGCAAATGTATAAGAAACTAAATGACAGGCATCTTGTACTTGGGCAGCAAATAGGGTAAATTCTCTGTACCAAAGAGGTGTCCAAAAAGCTAATCTTTTGACTTAGTTTAAAAAACAGGAAGATAATCTTCTCAGATGAACAAAGCTGTGGCAATTGGAAGCTTTTTAAGCAGCATTTTATGCAAGTAAAAGCTTTAATAGTAGCTGCTGAGTCAGAGTAAAGAGAAGTAATAACCTGAGTAAATATAAAGCAGTGTAGCTTTTCTTGTTTTGTACCTGGCAGTTTCTGCAGCACAGTCCATTGCTACAACTGGACCCTTTGGTCAGAGTGCAGTTCTTGCAGCAACTCTCCCCCTCATTGGCACATTCCTGAAAATACAAAAGTAAACTGTCTAAATAACATCTAATTCACAATAAGTTATTTCATAATCCTTCTTGTAAACAAAGATCTGACTGCTTTTTATCAAATAAAGTTACCTGTTTCAGTTATAGTTTTAGACAGGATGGGGGTTGTTGTGGTTGCTCCTTTCCTTTATGCAAACCACCATAAAGGACTGGATTCCATGCAACATTTCTGAAAATACTAAGATATTCCTCTAAAACAATGAATTGAGGTGTTTCAGTAACATACTTTTTTTCAAAAAATTAAAATGGATGTCGGAATTTCAGTCAATGTCCCTCTTAGGTTTTTGAAATCTCCTTTCCAAACCATTATGGTCAATTCTTAGTTTGATTATTAAAAATGGATAGTTGGGAATGATAGTAAACCAGCCATGAAGTGAAGGGCCACGTAAAATACCAGAGGAGCACTTCCTGCAGATTAGCTCAAAAACGGCACAGATGGAAAGCCTCCCCACATCAGAGCAGCTTCATCCAAATACTTCATAGCAAGTAGACGTGATCTTTGGAGGGATGAAGCACTCATCTCTGCCTGTTAATCTGGGTTTGGTAATTCCAAGGATGGCACTCTCTACCCGACTGTAGTGTGACATGTTAAATATCCAATAGAGGACGTATTATGGTGTTTGTCTGTTTTTTTAGGATTTTGCAGCAATTCTGAGCCCAGATCCTCTGCTTTCACTATGTTAAAAAGCAATTATTTAATTATAATCAGAATCAGATTCGCTTTGCTTGTCTTCCAGCCTGCAGCAGCACTACAGAGGGGGCCTTGCTTTCTTTAACGGCCCTGCCCTTACATTAGTTAGGGGGGAAAAGCAAATTATCACAATAGAAAAGAGAAGGGGGGGAAAATCATATTTCACACTTTATTCTAATCAGGATACAGTTTGAGAGATACAACATGTTGCTGGGGGATGTGCAAAATGATATTTGTTTCCTAAATCATGCATGTTTCAATGATCTTAATGAATTCTGCTTCCTGAGCAGCAGCCATTCCATGTCCTGGAAAACAAGTAGACATCACTTCGTCTTTCTTCTGGGTTGGAAAAATAGTTCCAGAAAATAACTAATATTTCATAACAAATGAATGCTCCATAGTACCAACGGCAATATATTATCATGTAAATGCCTACAGTTAATTTTGGAAACTTAAAAATAAAAACAAGATATGGAACCTTTATAGAAATTATCTAAAGGACAATTAAAAATGTCTTCCTCCCAAATACTAATAAATACTTTCATATTTTTATTTTTATCTTGTATAGCCACAGTGTTAGATATTTTTATTATTTTATTTATCCTATATCATATGTTATATGTTTCA